>JAKCPI010001727.1:0-87822 GCA_023213315.1 Euborellia annulipes | reverse complement strand
GATAAAAGATGTGATGACACTATACACGTTATGCAATTAAATTAAAATTAAAAAATACAAAGATTTTGAGGTAATCACCTGTAATTTATGAATTATATTTTCCTTTCTATATAGATATAAATAAATAAATCAAAATAAATAAAAAAAAACTATTTAAGTTTATATCTTTTGAGCCTTTTTCTCTTAAAGTGTGCGTTCCTTTTAGAGTATTTTGTCCCAGACAAGGAGCATACTAGTCAGGAATCTAAATTAGATCTGCTTTGGAGTCAGTTAATACCCTAAGAAATATCTTCCTTCTTTTGTGGATGAATATCTCTCCTTGAGGAGAATGGCTGGACTGCTATTCTGCTGATTAACACAATCTTCATATATCGTTTTTTCGGGCAGATTTTTAAAGTCTCCCCTAAGTTTCCTGTGTCAGAAGCCCTGGTAATATTCTCAGACTCTTACATTAATAATTCCTAATATATTACATGAAAGCCAATAGCCCTTGGAGATGGCGTAGAGTGTTAGCGTAAGCAACTCGTATACCAAACGTCGCGGGTTCGGACCCCAGGCAGTCTGATGATTTTATTTAAGCCAATTGGATACCAAATGGCTTAAATAAGAATGCCTGGACCCCATATATATGTATATTTATCAATAACGGATATCGTAAAAAGTCTTATATGGCCTGAGTTGCCGGAAAGACTGTGTGAATGTGACTGTGAGTGTGAGTGTGAATGAGAAAAAAGTGTAGTGTTAAAAAAAAAAAAAAAATCAATAGTATTAATTGAGAAGCTAAAAATAAAGATTGAAATGCTTAATCTTAATCTTGTTCAGTGCATTCCAGAAAGATTGGTTAATAAAACCTTGGCGGTTGGCTAATTTTACCAATAATTAACTCAATTAAGAATATTACAATTGCTAGACTATTGCCGAATATTAAAATAATAAAGCTCCTTCTAAGTCTTCTAAAAAATAAAAACACGAACTTTAGAATTTGAACGATATCTATTTTGAATTAAAATTTTAATTAATTTCCTCCACTCAGTCATGTGATCCAGCCATTGAGCAATTCCATTCTCATAAAATCTTAAAAGATTTCTTTAAGTTCTATAGGAAATATTAATTTTGAACAATAACCTTTATACAGTAGTGGAAAAACACCCAAAATCTCTTCTATAATATGCAATTCCGAAGAATATATTGCAATTGAAGAGAGTGAATTCCGAGCTTCAGCACATGGCATGATTAAAGAAATATTTGGATTAAGATGAAACATCATTTAGTGATACATTTGGATGAGGTTTCAAAATATGGTACAGTTCCATTTTCATAATCGAGCTCTGTTAAATTTAAAAGAATCGAATTCTTCCCGTGGAATATTAAACAAGAAAAGTCCTGTATCCATCTCGACATAAGTTACGTTCCAGAGCTCCCCTAACTGTTGTAAAAATGGATCAGCTTCAAACATATTGCGTCCAAATAAATAATTACAAATTTCATTAAATTTACAAAAAATCTCTATTTTAGCATTTTTTAATTCTGTCAAAGTATTAATATCTGGATAAGTTCCAGGAAAGTTCATCAAAGAGAACAAACTGGATTGTAGTCCTGAGATTAGAATAATGGAAACAAACATCAAACTCACTGTTAGAATCCTTTCTGAAATGTGCGTTATCTTATCCAACCAATGAACTGGTTCAGACCAAAATATACTATAGATTTGTCCAAAATTTGCGATGAATTTTGATAAAGTTTTAGGTTGATATCTTACGAAATTTTCAATCAAGAACCAGGCAATCACAGAGAACACCAACGTTATCCAACAACACATCCAAACTTTCCAGTGAAAACTTCTAAAAATCACATCCCAAGATTCCAGAGTTGGGCTTTTATGGACCACCACACACAAAGACATCATATGATAAGCATTCGAGAATTCTTTTGTAAACCCTGGTTCTGTTGATATACAGATATCAAAATCTGACAATTTGAACTCTCCCTCGATGGCGTTCCATTTTTGAAGAATGTGGTCTCTAATTGCTACATCTTTCCCTTCTAATTTCATTTCATATTTTAGAGTTTTTTTGGTAGTATAGGAGAGAGTGCTACCTTCTAAATTAGGTCGATTGAAATACAGAGATTCATAAGGTCCCGTTAGTTCAGTATGATTATCTTCCCCAAGGCTTTCTAATAAATATTTTATATTTATATTCGTTAATGTTGTCTGGCATGTAGCAGATGTACAAAGTTCTGAAGAAATTAGTGTATTCGGACACTAAGACGATGTAGTCAAAAGAAAAATATTTGCAAACTTGCTTTATCATCAAATAATATGATAATCCTATCCAACGGATCGAAATTCGTTTCCAATACAATATCCGGATTAATTATTAATATATTCTTGCCCTGCAGCATCTCGAATCATTTTATCATTAAAATCGCCCAATTTTTTTATCAAGATTCCATTCATTTTTGAATTTAACTTCTTTGATAATTCATTTGCATTTTTATATTCCTTATTAAAATAGACATAAATTTCTTGATTAGGATCAAAATGTTTGTCAATCCAACTCATCAAGAAATCCAACGAAGTCTTCAGTTGAATATTTTCATTCTTAGCATACGAACACAAAATAAACCAACAAACATTTAGCCACCCGAATAAATTCATTTTTAACCCTTTCCTGTTTGTATCATAAATTCAACTGACAAAATAACTTTTTACTATTGCATGTTTGAACGTGATTACCTAGTAAATATATTTTTATCTCTAAGCATTACTATAATTATTTAATAAGCTTTAATCTGCTAGATAATCCAGCTGAATATTTTTTTATTATTTTTAAAATTTCACTTCCTTATTTATTAAATCTAAATGAAAGTAGTCTCCGATAACGAATACCCTTTGTAAAGAAAAGGAAAATCACCCAAAATCTTCTATAATATATTCCAATTGGAGATTTATTGCATATTAAGAGTGTTTTCATGAAAACTTTACTCAGAGGATAATTAATTTTTTTGAAATTCGTGCTATTAAACTTAATTATGTGACGGCGTAATTTGAAGAATCAAGAGTAGCGTTATTCTGCAAAAATCTAAATCATAATTCAATAAATAAATACGTACTCATAAATAATAGAATTCGTATTTGTAATTTTTAATGAATATCGATTCGTAAATGTTTGTGTTCCTGATGCCATTTAAGTAATACCTATCTTTTGTTTTTTAAAAAAAAAAAACTCTGGAATTTATCGAGATCATTGTATTAGAGAAATTTTCTGAACCGCTCGAAAATTTTATTAAAAATAGATGTGGAATTCATTTATGTTTGAAATATGACTTAATGTTCCATGAGTTACTCCAAGAAATAAATATATGGGTATGGTTTGAGTTAAGTGCCTACAAGAAAAGGACACCACACTTCTAAAAAGTTCGCACGAAACAAATCTTAAGATATGTATTTCAAGTAATGGAAAAAAAAAATAATAGCTTGTGAAATGACTTCAAATGTATTTATTTATTCCATCGTTTAGATTCAACAGAAATTACTTCTATTATGAATATTACAGTGGCGAGAGTATTTCCTATTAAGAGACTAATAATTACTCCTTCTAAATCAGAGTTTCCCAACTTTTTGAAGTTCACGGCACTCCAACAGTGGGTGGGAATAACATTTAACACTATGGACACTCTTCCTTGAATTAAAAAAAATTAGTTTAATATGTAAATTTATTGAAATATACGGTATAATAAGTAGCCTAATGTACACCATAACATAACATGATAAACTTTATTACTACAGTCACTGAATAAAAATACATCAATAATTTTGATAGCTTAAGTATAGAGCAATTTTTTTGTTGGTTATCTCAACGTCTCGCAGGACCCTTGGGTGCCGGGGCATACTGGTTGGGAGCCACTGTTCTAGATCCTTAAAAACAAAAACACGAGCCTTAGAATTTGGAAAATTTCTATTTTGAATTAACCGTTTAATTTCTGGTAATCTCAGATTCTTACGTTAATAATTTACTCATATATTACAACTTTCAAAGTTCATAATTAAAAAATATTCGTGGCATATGACATCAAGTTAGTTACAAAATAATATAGAGGAAAAATAAACAAAGATTCTAATATTTTAATATTTTTTTTCCAAATATACATAAAACAAGGATAAAAACCCACAAACAATGAAGTATGAAAGAAAAAAGATAAAATATTAAAATAAACTACGCCGTATAATCCTTGTTAGAAAAAGGAAAGGGAGTTTCTTAGTATCCCATAATTTCTCTTTCAGCATTGTTTAGAGTGTGTAATTTCAATTTTTCGCGGTCGGGTATTGCGTTGCACTTCGACTTCCAGAATCTTTAGTACTGTTTTCCCCTAATGTATGTGTCCCGTTTCAAGTATATTCTCCACAACAACAACCTCCTAGAAGTCAGGAATCTAAATTGGATCTGCTTCGACGCCAGATAATACGCTCTCAATATTTTCCTTTATTTGACGATTTGTGAAATGGTTGTTGTATTTTAACAATATGAACTGTCAGCCAGGAAATACGCCTTTATGAAATGAAACTCAAGGGTATTGGATTCATTTTCGGATTTAATTAGATAACGCCATTCTTAGTTCATTTTTGAGAGTGTGAACTCAAATACCAGTACATTGAGTCAAATATAGAGTTGTGGGTATTAATATACATAAAATTGCTTGTAACATACCAGCTATATCTCAAGCAATATTAAGATTTTTTTTTTATATGACATTCCTACATTTGTCGATGAGTATCGCCTTGAGGAGAATGGCTGGTCTGCTGATTTACAGTATCTTCATAAGCCGTTTTTACATGTGTCCCCTAAATTTCCTGTCGGAAATATTGTCAGTCTCTTACATTAATAATTGCTCATTTATTACATGAATATGTGAATGGTGTTATTATATACACGTTAAGAAGAAACAAATTAATGGAAAGCTTAGTACATTCCAGAAAGATTGGTTAAAACAACCTTTGCGGCTGACGAATTTTAACAATGATTAGTTCTATTAAGATTATTACAATCGCTAGACTATTTCCGAATATTAAAATAATAAAGCACCTTCTAAGTCTTCTAAAATAAAAATACGAACTTTAGAATTTGAACGATTTCTATTTTGAATTAAAACTTGAATTAATTTCCTCCACTCGGTCATGTGATCCAGCCATTGTGCAATTCCATTCTCATAAAATCTTAAAAGAATTTCTCCAAGTTCTTTAGGGAATATTAAATTTGTAAAATAACCATTATAAAGTAGTGGAAAAACACCCAAAATCTCTTTTACAATATGCAATTCGGCAGAATATATTCCAATTGATGAAAGTGCATCTCGAGCTTCATCACAAGGCAAAATTAAAGAAATATTAGAATTAAGATAAACATTATTTAGTGAAACATTTTGAGTAAATTCAAAATATGTGATAGAGTCATTCTCATTATCAGGATCTGTTAAGTTGAAAGAAATGGATTCTAAATAGATATCCTGTGGTATATTACTTATGAAATATGACATATTTACATTAATATAAGTCACGTTCCAGACCTCACCTAATTTTTGCAAAAATGGATCAGCTTCAAACCTATTCTGCCCAAATAGAAAGCTGCAAATCTCATTGAATTTACAAAAAATCTCTAATTTAGAGTTTTTTAATTCCTCCAGAGTGTTGATATGTGGATAAGTACCAGGAGAGTTGATCAAAGAGAACAAACTTGATTGGAGACCGGAGATGATAATAATAGAAACAAACATCAAAGTCACTGTTATAATCCTTTCTGAAATGTGCGTTACCTTACCCAGCCAATGAACAGATTCAGACCAAAATAAACTATAGATTTGTCCAAAATTCGCGATGAATCTTGATAAAGTTTTAGGTTGGAATCTTACAAAATTTTCAATCAAGAACCAGGCAATCACAGAGAACACCAAAGTTATCCAACACCACATCCAAACTTTCCAGTGGAAACTTCTAAAAATCGCTTTCCAAGATTCAAGAGTTGGACTTTTATGAACGACCACACACAAAGACATCATATGATACGCGTTTGGAAAATCTGTCGAAAGCCCGGGCTCTCTTGATACATACATATCTGTTTTCGACGATTTAAACTCTCCCTCGATGGCGTTCCATTTTTGAAGAATATAGTCTCTGATTGGTATATCTTTTCCTTCCAATTTCATTTCATCTTTTAGAGTTTTCTTGCTAATATAGGAAAGAGTAATACCTTCTAAATTGGGTCGATGAAAATACAGAGACTCATAAGTTCCTGTTAGTTCAGTATGATTCTTTTCCCAAGGTTTCCTAATAAATATTTTATATTTATCATCACAATTATCTGGCATGTGGAAGATATACAAAGTTCTGAAGAGATTAGTGTAATCAATTGCCAAGTGAGTAAAATTTATGGTACAATTTTTGAGCACTCTTTTATCATCAAAAAAAATAATAATCCTATCCATCGAATGGAAATTTATTTCGAACACTATCTTCGGATTGATCATTAAAATATTCTTGCCTGGAGCTTTTCGAATGAATTTAGTATCAAAACCCCAAAAACCTTTTATGAAATTTGTATTCATTTTAAAATTTATCTTCTTTGATAATTCATTTACATTTTTATATTCCTTATTAAAAAGGACATAAGTTTCTTGATTAGGATCAAAATGTTTGTCAATCCAACTCATCAAATAATCGAAATCCAAAGAAATCATCAATTCAATTTCTTCAATCTCAGAATACGAAGATAAAATAAACCAACAAATATTTAAGCACGTGAATAACTTCATATTTAACCCTTTTCTCTTTGTATCATAAAGTCAACTGACAAAATAATACTATTGCATGTTCGACCGACTTTTCTTTCTCTTAATAATTAACCTTAACTGTTACTATAATTATTTAATAAATTATAGTCACTAATTTATTTAATTTTTCTTCAGATATTGTGTAAGCATTTCTCTACCCTCCCTGATCGATAAAATCTATGATTAGGGCTCGGATCGATATGCAAAAACAACAAAATATGCATTATAATTTAGTAAATAGTGTTAAAAATTAATGTCATGTCTAGGGGGTGCATTTAATATTTTATCGTCCTGTTTAAAATAAAATTGGCGTCATTTACCTAAAAAGTAAGGTTATGATTTTGATAGCTTTGAAATAAAAGCAACATGTTAACGTCACTGTTAAAACTTTGTTTAGAAAATAGCACATTTTTTAACGCTGATTGTTTTTACATTAGTTTTTAACACCCATTTGTTTATTTTAAATTTTATCGTCTGTTTTTAGAGAATATACCTGATTGTCTATTAAAGTAAATTTTAACTTCAAAAATGATTTTTTCTTATCACAAGACAACCCCAATTTATTTAATATAAAATTAAGTTTTGCAAAGTTTATTTTTAAAAGACCTAGAATATGTATTCCAAGTAGTGGAAAAAATAATAGCTTGTGAAACCAATTCAAAAGTATTTAACTCATAGTTTTAATTACATTCCAGCTGCAGGAGTATTTCCTACCAGCATTCTGCTCCTTATAGATCCTCAAAAACAAAACGAACCTTAGAATTTAAAAATGTTATCTCTTTAATTAATTTCTTGTAATATTCTCAAATCCTTACGTTAATAATTGCTCATTTATTAGATCTTATTAATGAATGAGCAATTATTAATGTACATCATCAAAGTTCATAATTAAAACATAATTCGTGACATATGTCAACAAGATTATTCCAAAATAATAATGAGGAAAAATAAACCAAGATTCTAATTAAAGAAAGATTTTAATATTTTTTTCACAATACATATAAAATTATGGTAAAAAAAACACAAACAATGAAGTATGAAAAAAAGAAATTGATGTATGTTCCTGAATAATCTTTGAAAAAGGAAATGGAGTTTCTTATTGCCCCATAATATCTCAACATTGTTTAGAACTAAATGCAATTCCAATTCCACTTCGACAGAATCTATTTATCATTTTCTTAAGGTGTGTAGGAGAGTATTTTCTCCAGGCCAGGGACATGCTAAAAGTCAGGAATCTGAATTAGACCTTCTTTGGGTTCAGATAACTCTATTTGAGGAGATTAGCTGGGATTTCTTCCGCTAATTTACAGAAACTTCATATTTCGTTTTTTTTTTTTTTTTTTTTTTTTTTGTTCATGATAGGTTTTATGAGGTATTCCTGAGTTTACAGTTTTCTGTCTTGAATTCTGGTAACATTTCCAGATTCTTACATAAATAATTGCCCATTTATTGTATTACATGAAAATGTTGATAGTATTATTATATACAGTATTAATTAATAAGAAACAAAAAATAGGCTTAGTAATAGGGTGGTTGCAAGGTATAAGGGGAGAAAATTTTTTTGGATGTATTTTCGGCGGGAACCTCTTAAAAGTTGACAATTTGTGTAAAAAGTAGATTGTGAAAGTTTGAGCTCGATCGGATAACGATAAGACCTGCCTCATCGGCCCTAAAGTTCATCGATTCCCCTAAATTTGACTATTAACATCTGAAACTCCTAAACGGTTAGTCCAACAAAAAAGTTCATCAGTAATTTTTTGAAGAGCATTAAATTTACTTAAAAAAAGTCCTTTAACATTCTTTAGTAAAACCAACGGTTTTCATGGTATGGACAAAAAATCGAATATGGTTAAGGTGGAATTCCGAGCAACGCGACAGAGCGGCAGCGTCAATAGCGTCACTGCAGCCGCGACAGTGTCGCGCTTGTGGCTTCCGATGTCGGCGTCAGTAAACAAACGCGACCTATTGTCCTTACCTAAAAAATGTTAATCCTATCAATATTTCATCTTCATTTTCGTTGAAGTCCGCCATTTTGTTTATTGTTTTGTTATGACAACGCTCCGGCAGCGGCCGATCGAGAACAACGGGGCAGTGTCACTGCCGCCAGAGCGGCAATGACGTCACGGCAGTGTCACGGCTACAGTGACGCTATTGACGCTGCCGCTCTGTCGCGTTGCTCGGAATTCCACCTTTAAGAGGCACATCACATTGATTTTCAAATAACACTAATAGGGGTAATGAAATTTTTTTTCGAGTTCCGAAATAATTTCATCACATTCTTAAGTAAAATGACCTCCTGAATCCAAATATGACCTCCGTTTTCCCCCACTCCGTACCGTTTTTGGGGGAGAGCCCCTACTTATGTTATTTCCACCTCTTAATCGAAGGGCCACGAATTAAATATGGAGGGATTAAAAGGAATTATTTTAGCCTTAATATTTCTTCTGAACGTCAAGAAAAGTGAAAAGTTTAAAAACATTCACGATCGCTAACTTTTTTTCCCGCCTTTTTATTATTTTTTTTTTGTTGTTCATCTAAATATCTCGTTCATCTAAATATCGCGGCACCCCTTAGCCATTCTCGCGGCATCCTTGGGTGCCGGGACACACCGGTTGGGAACCACTGATCTAAAGTATTATCAAAAAAAGCAAAAGCAACCTGCTCTTGGTTTAAATACCACAAATGATTTTAGAAGTTTAGACAAGGCTACCCTTGATCTGTCTCCATCAAGTTTTACTAAACTTCAGGGCCGTTGAGGCAGGTCTTAGGGTTATTCGATCACGCTCATCCTTTCCCTATCTCACTTTTACATAATTTGGCAACTTTCTAGAGGTTCCCGCCAAAGATATTCGGACATCAATTTCTTGCGACCACCCTACTTAATATACTCCTGAGAGATAAGTCAAGAAAACTTTGGCATTTGGCTAATTTTACCAATAATTAATTCTATTATGAATATCAAAATTGCTAGAGCATTCCCGAATATTAAAATAATAAAAGCTCCTTCTAAGTCTTCCAAAATAAAAACACGAACTTTAGAATTTGAACGATATCTATTTTGAATTAATTGTTTAATTAATTTCCTCCATTCGTCAATATGATCCAACCATTGGGCAATTCCATTCTCATAAAATCGTAAAAGAATTGCACCAAGTTCTTTAGGAAATATTAAATTTTTATAATAACCTTTATAAAGTAGAGGAAACACACCCAAGATCTCGTCTATAATGTGCAATTCAGCTGAATATATTCCAATTGATGAAAGTGCATCTCGAGCTTCAGCACAAGGCAAAATTAAAGAAATATTAGAATTAAGATTAACATTATTTAGTGAAACATTTTGAGTAAATTCAAAATATGTGATAGAGCCATTGTCATAATTTAGTTCTGTTAAGTTAAAAGAAATGAATTCCAAATAGATGTCCCGTGGCATATTCACCGTGAAAAATGTATCATTCACCTCAATATAAGTCACGTTCCAAAGATCACCTAATTGTTGCAAAAATGGATCAGCTTCAAACTTATTCCGTCCAAATAAATAATTACAAACTTCATTGAATTTACAAAAAATCTCTATTTTAGAGTTTTTCAATTCTTCCAAAGTGTTGATATCTGGATATGTCCCAGGAGAGTTGATCAAAGAGAACAAACTTGATTGGAGACCAGAGAGAAGAATAATGGAAACAAACATCAAAGTCACTGTTAGAATCCTTTCTGAAATGTGCGTTATCTTATCCAACCAATGAACTGGTTCAGACCAAAAAAGACTATAGATTTGTCCAAAATGTATGATTAACCTTGATAAACTTCTAGGTTTAGATTTTGTAAAAGTTTCAATTAAATACCAGGCGATTACACCCAATACCAACGTTATACAACACCACATCCAAACTTTCCAGTGAAAACTTCTAATAATAACATCCCATGGTTCAAGAGTTGGACTTTTATGAACGACCACACATAAAGACATCATATGGTAAGCATTTTGAAAATCTTTCGAAAACCCGGGCTCTCTTGATACATATATATCAATATCTGACAACTTGAACTCTCCTTCGATTGCGTTCCATTTTTGAAGAATATAGTCTCTGATTGCTATATCTTTCCCTTCTAATTTCATTTCATCTTTTAGAGTTTTCTTGTTAATATAGGAAAGAGTGCTACCTTCTAAATTGGGTCGATGAAAATACAGAGATTCATAAGTTCCCGTTATTTCAGTATGATTCTCTTCCCAAGGTTTCCTAATAAATATTTTATATTTATCATCACAATTATCTGGCATGTAGAAGATATACAAAGTTCTGAAGAGAAAAGTGTAATCATCTGCCAAGTGAGTAAGGTTTATTGTACAATTTTTGTGAACCTCTTTATCATCAAAGAACATAATAATTCTATCCACCGAATGAAAATTTATTTCCAATATTACCTCCGGATTAATTATTAAAATATTCTTCCCTGGAGCATCTCGAATGAATTTATTATTCAAAATCCAAAGGTTTTTAATGAAGATTCCATTTATTTTTGAATTTACTTGCTTTAATAATTCATTTATTTTTTTATATTCCATATTGATATAGACATCCGTTTCTTGATTAGGATCAAAATGTTTCTCAATCCAGCTTATCAAGTAATCAAAATCCAAAGAAGTCATCAATTCAATTTCTTTAATCTCAGCATACGAAGATAAAATAAACCAAAAAATGTTTAAACAAGGGAATAAATTCATTTTTAAACCTTTTCTCTTTGTGTCATAAATTCAACTGAAAAATAAATTAATTCTATTGCATGTTTGACCCTTATTAGTTATTAATGATTTTTCTTTCTCCAAATAATTAACTCTACCCATCACTATAATTATTTAATTTAATTAATTATACTTCGAACTTTGTGCGACTCTGGCCTCCGTGATCAATAAAATTAATGATATCAGTTCTTAATTTATTTAAATAAAAATGAAATTACTCTAAGATATCGAATATCCTTTGTAAAAGAAAGAAACCCAATATCTCTTCTACAATATACAATTGGGCAGAATTGATTTATTCATTCATTTAATATACAAGGAGATTGCTTCTAACTGGATTCTTTTACCCATCAAGAGGTTGTAGGCAAAGTCCATCTCCCTATCGTTCTTCGGACTCAAAATGGACTCCCACATCTATTCCTCGATATTGTGACTCACGGTATCGCTCAGTAAACCATTCCATGACATGAGTTTCTTGATTAGGATAAAAATGTTTGTCATCAAGCAATCAAAATCAATAGAAGTCATCAATTCAATTTCTTCAATCTCAGCATACCAAGATAAAATAAACCAACAAATATTTAAACACTGGAATGAATTCTCTTTGTAGCATAGACAACTGAGAAAATATCTTTATAGGCCTTATGACTTAGTAATGTTTTTTCTTTTTCTAAATATTTATATCTAACCATCACTCTAATTTATCTAATAAATTATTCCGTATTACCATTAAATAATTTTTCTACAGACATTGTGCAACTAGTTCTCTACCCTCGCTGATCGATAAAATAAATATATTAGTTCCTAATTGATTCAAATAAAAATGAAAGTAGTCTCAAATAATACTCAAAGAATATCTATTTATTTCGAAATTTTCACATTAAAATCAATTATGCTATTGCATAACGGCGACTTATTTGATGGATCAAGTGTTGCGCCATCCTATAAAAATGTTAACTAAATACACATAAATAATAGAATTATTTTTCAATGAACATCAATTTCTAAATGTTAGTGTTCCTAATGTTATCCATTTATTGGTCCAATATTTATCAGGAGACTAGCTAGTGTAGCGGGGGCTTCTACAAAATCCTGTTCAAATCCTGGACATGCCTCATTTTTTCATTAAATAGACAGATTAAATCACAAGTGTAGACTGTACTCTCTGTAGTATTACATACTGTCCCATATTACGAACACTACCTCATTTTTTTGCCAACATATTGTGCCAAGCATTGCAATTCATTTTAAATCCTCAAGTGATATTCACAACATTCTTTCAATTCTTAAAAGTTGTCCGCAGTTGCCCTCTTCAGAGTTTCTGCGAACTCACTCCAAAAACTAAACATCATACTCGCCCTCCACTAGCATAGAAGAGGTTGGATAAAAAGAACCAGAAATTCGGATTAGTTCACTAGCTAGAAACTAACGCAGGAGAAGAACTTAGAGAGAGAAAATATATGTAACATCAGTAGATGGCTACGGCATAGAGACCAGTTGGAGTCTTGAGGTGCGTACCTTCGCTTTGGAAGCACCAGTTGGATAACTCTACCTCTGAACGAATAGGAATTTCAATAATAAATTGTAAAAAATTTATTTTTTGTAGGAAACCAATAAAAACCCCATTTCTTTCAGATAAGATTTGTAGGGCTTCTCTTGACAATGGATCGATTCTTTTATGTGTTAAGAATAGGTCATATATAATATTGATATTAAGAATAACACCAAGAAATATTATTTTAAAAAATGTTTATGAAAAATCTTATATTTGAAAAAGACCGTAACACTGCATACAACCTGAAATTAACTTTGCTTTTGAAAAACAACCAAAACTCCCTGGCCTAGACAGCGAACAGGCGACATCTATGGAGTAAATTCTGAACTATTTCAGACAGTCCCTCTTGCAGTACCTTTGTGTCCAAATAAACTTGCAAATTCTTCCCGTAGAGCTTCCACCCCCTGATTCACAAACTGCAATATTTCAATGTCAACTTACCTCCTTTGTTTGTTAGAAAATCATAAGATATGCCGAAGAAAATTGCACTTCAATGCATAGCTAAGAAAAACTTTCAACAGCACAAAAAAACTAAAAACGTTCATCTCGGGAAATTTTGAAGTTATCTGCCTTTTAGGAGATTCAATAATGATGCTAGGCTACAGATTTTTCCAGTCTCTGGTCATAAGTCAGCAATATATATAAACAGAAACGAAGCTATCTCATATTTATACCCGATCACATTACCTACCTCTTCTCCTACATAAAAATCAGAATTATATAATATTCGGGGAGAGATTTCCGAAGATACTTGTGATATTTTTATTTAAAAAAAAAAAACGGCGTGAAAATAATTTATATTTGAAATATGACTTAACGTTCCACTTGATATTCCACGAAATTCCATATAAGGTTCCTGGTATGACTACAAGAAAAGGACACCACGTATAGAAACTGCGTTTTTTCCACCTAGGTCTAGAAATTTAAATTTCTACAAAGTTGACAAGAACTAAATCTTAGTTAAATATTTATAAAAATGTAATCCATGTTTTGGAAAAAAATAATAGCTTTTGAGACACCATCAAAAGTTTTTATTTGTTCCATTGCTTAGTTTTAGCAGAAATTAGTTCAATTATGAATATTACAGTAGCGAGAGTATTTCCTATTAATAGAATAATAAATGCCCCTTCTAGATCCTCAAAAACAAAAACACGAACCTTAGAATTTGGAAACGATTTCTATTTTGAATTATTTGTTTATTTAATTTCCTCCATTCGTCAATATGATCCAACCATTGAGCAATTCCATTCTCATAAAATCTCAAAAGAATTTCTCCAAGTTCTTTAGGAAATATTAAATTTTTATAATAACCTTTATAAAGTAGTGGAAAAACACCCAAGATCTCTTCCAAAATATGCAATGCCTCAGAATAAATTCCAATAGAGGAAATTGTATTCCGAGCTTCAGCACAAGGCAAAATTAATGAAACATTAGAATTAAAATAAACATCATTTAGTGAAACACTTGGATGATATTCAAAATATGTGATAGAGTTATTCTTTATTTCTGGTAGGTTAAAAGTAAGGAATTCTAATAATATATCTCGTGGTATATTCATTAAGAAAAATGTAATATTCATCTCAATATAACTCACGTTCCAGAATTTACCTAACTGTTGTAAAAACGGATCAGTTTCAAACCTATTCCCCCCAAATAAAAAATTACAAATTTCATTGAATTTACAAAAAATCATTAATTTAGAGTTTTTTAATTCTATCAAAGTGTTGATATCTGGATAAGTTCCAGGAGAGTTGATCAAAGAGAACAAACTTGATTGGAGACCGGAGAGGAGAATAATGGAAACAAACATCAAAGTCACTGTTAGAATTCTTTCTGAAATATACGTTACCTTACAATTTCTTTCTTTATTTTTTTTAAATCTCCCACCCCCCCAAAATTTTGAATTTTTTTTTCCAATTAAAAAGGAGGGGTTCCCTCCCTTCGGAATTGGGGGATCAAATATCCAACCAATGAACAGGTTCAGACCAAAATAGACTATAGATTTGTCCAAAATTTTTGATTAATCTTGATAAACTTTTAGGTTTAGATTTTGTAAAAGTTTCAATTAAATACCAGACAATTACACACAATACCAACGTTATCCAACAGCACATCCAAACTTTCTAGTGAAAACTTCTAAAAATCAAATTCCATGGTTCAAGAGTTGGACTTTTATGAACGACCACACATAATGACATCATATGATAAGCATTCGAGAAATCTTTTGTAAACCCTGGTTCTCTTAATATATACATATCTGTTTTCGACCATTTAAACTCTCCCTCGAGGGCGTTCCATTTTTGAAGAATATAGTCTCTGATTGCTACATCTTTCCCTTCTAATTTAATTTCATATTTTAGAGTTTTCTTGGCAATAAGGAAAGATTGCTACCTTCTAAATTGGGTCGATGAAAATACAGAGATTCATAAGTTCCTGTTAGTTCAGTATGAATCTCGTCCCAAGGTTTTCTAATATATATTTTATATTTATCTTCATTATTGTTTGGCATGTAGAAGACATACAAAGTTCTGAAGAGATTAGTGTAATCAAGATAAAAGTTATTGTCAAAGTCAAAATTTTTGCCCACTTCTTTATTTTCAAAGAACATGATAATTTTATCCAATGGATCGAAATTCATTTCCAACACTACCTCCGGATTGATCATTAAAATATTCTTGCCTAGAGCTTCTCGAATCAATTTAGTATGATAACGCCAAAAACTTTTTATAATTGTTGCATTTATTTTTGAATTTATCTTCTTTGATAATTCATTTACATTTTTATATTCCTTATTAAAAAGGACATAAGTTTGTTGATTAGGATCAAAATGTTTGTCAATCCAACTCATCAAATAATCGAAATCCAAACTAGTCATCAATTTAATTTCTTCAATTTCAGCATACGAATATAAAATAAACCAAAAAATATTTAAAAAAGGGAATAAATTCATTTTTAACCCTTTTCTATTTGTATCATAAATTGAACTGAAAAAATAAATTAATACCCTTGCATGTATGGCCCTTATTAGTTATTAATGACTTTTCTTTCTTCAAATAATTATCTCTAACCATCACTATAATTATTTAACAAATTATTAGTTATCATCATTAAATAATTTAATTATACTTCAGACATTTTTCGACTAATTCTTTAGCCTCTCTGATCGATAAAATGAATTAGTTCCTAATTAATTTACATAAACATGAAAATATTATCCAATGACGTTTTTATATCCTAAAGTAAAAGAAAAATACTCAAGAGATGTGCAGAATTGATTAAGAGATTGTGCTGTCGAATGCTAGCTTAAAGTCCACAAAGAAACTATACACCTTACGCTTTCTCAGTCCATAACATACTAAATACAACCCTCAGAATTAATCAAGAGAGAAACATTGATGTTTTAATATTTACATTAATCTTGCATTATTTGGAAGGGAATTTGATCTGAATATAGATGTCCCAATAAGGAAAAGGAGACTACTTCACCAAATGAGATGTACAAACACCAGGATAATGTCGTTTTATGTCAATGGAAATAAATACCTTATAGGCCCAGATGACGTGTGCTCTCTATGCAACAGAAGATCTGTTCCACATTTCCTTCCGCTGCCCAATTTTTCCCTGAGGAAAAAAAATCTACAGACTAATAATGGAGTCTCAGGAGGAGAAGCCAATCCTGAGGCGCTTACAGACTTTCTTATCCCTGCAAACACGAGGGATCTAAGAGATACTTTGCTTTTTCGAGGGTGCGCTACGAACAAGAGCATTTAGAATGTTCGAGTAGGGCCTGTCCTGCGAGCGGAAAGAGATTGAGAGACCTTAAACTTTAAACCAAAAATTTTATACACTATATTGTAACAGTATTTAATTTTTTTGGAATTCCCAGCATTAAACTCAATTAATGTCTTTACATGGCGGCTTCTAATTTGCAGAGACAGGAATTGCGTCAACATGTAAAATGTAAATTATAATTCTATAATAATGATATAAATACATAAATAATAGAATTCGTTTTCAATGAACATCAATTCCTAAATGTAAGTGTCCCTGTTGACATCCATTTATTGTATAGTTCAGGAGATGTAGGTATAATATACAGGAAGTTATTTTCCTATTCCAGGTTATTTGGCAAATAATTAAATAACGATCAATTTATATTTTTATTTAAAACAAAACCATTTATTGTCCAATTACATTATAATATATGTTTTATTTTTGGTAAAAAAAATCCATAGTACATCAAAATAAGTGTAATATAATATACGGGGAGAGATTCTCCGGCGATACTTCTGGTATTTTTATTTAAAAATGGTGTTGAATTCGTTTATATTTGAAATGTGACTTAACGTTGCACGTGTTACTCCAAAAAATATAAGGACCTGGTGCGAGCTAAGTGACTATTATACAATAAATCGAAGGTGCGTGTATTTTTTCAGAATTTTTTCCTTCTAGCAATCTAAACTTCTACAAAGTTGAAAAGAGCAAATAAATATAAATCTAACAAGTAAGTTATAAATTGATACAAATGTATACCATGTATTGGAAAAAATAATAGCTTTTGAGACTACATCAAAAGAATTTATTTATTCCATCGCATAGTTTTAACAGAAATTAGTTCTATTATGAACATTACAATTGCGAGAGTATTTCCTATTAACAGAATAATAAATGCCCCTTCTAGATCATCAAACCGAAAAACACGAACTTTAGAATTTAAACGATTTCTATTTTGAATTATTTGTTTAATTAATTTCCTCCATTCGTCCATATGATCCAACCATTGGGCAATTCCATTCTCATAAAATCTTAAAAGAATTTCTCCAAGTTCTTTTGGAAATATTAAATTTTTATAATAACCTTTATAAAGTAGAGGAAACACACCCAAGATCTCTTCTAAAATATGCAATTTGTTAGAATATATTTCAATGGAAGAAAGAGTATCCCGAGCTTCAGCACATGGCATGATAAAAGAAATATTAGGATTAAGATAAACATCATTTAGTGAAACATTTGGATGAAATTCAATATATCTGACCGAGTCACTTTTAATGACTTTGCGGAGTTCTGTTTCGTTTTTAGTATACAATTGTAATACCATTTCCCGTGGTATATTCAGGAAGAAAAATGTCATATTCATCTCCTTATAACTCACGTTCCAGAGTTTACCTAACTGTTGTAAAAATAAATCACCTTCAAACCTATTCCACCCAAATAAAAAATCACAAATTTCATTGAATTTACAAAATATCTCTAATTTATAGTTTTTTAATTCCTCCAGAGTTTTGATATCTGGATAAGTTCCAGGAGAGTTGATCAAAGAGAACAAACTTGATTGGAGACCGGAGAGGAGAATTATTGAAACAAACATCAACACTACTGTAAGAATCCTTTCTGAAATATGCGTTACCTTACCCAGCCAATGGACAGGTTCAGACCAAAATAGACTAAAGATCTGTCCAAAATTTGTGATTAACCTTGATAAACTTTTAGGTTGTGATCTTGCAAAAGTTTTAATAAAAAACCAGGTAATCACAGACAATACTAACGTTATCCAACACAATGTCCAAACTTTCCAGTGAAAACTTCTAAAAATCACATCCCAAGGTTTAAGAGTTGGACTTTTACGAACGACCACACATAGAGACATCATATGATAAGCATTCGAGAATTCTTTTGTAAAGCCTGGTTCTCTTGATATATACATATCAGTATCTGACTTTTTAAACTCTCCCTCGGTAGCGTTCCATTTGTGAAGAATGTAGTCTCTGATTGCTACATCTTTCCCTTCTAATTTAATTTCATCTTTTAGTGTTTTCTTGTTAATATAGGAAAGAGTGCTACCTTCTAAGTTGGGTCGATTAAAATACAGAGATTCATAAGTTCCTGTTGGTTCAGTATGAATCTTGTCCCAAGGTTTCCTAATAAATATTTTATATTTTACTTTATTTTTGTATGTCATGTAAAAGATATACAAAGTTCTGAAGAGATTAGTGTAATCAACAAAAAAGTGTAATTCAAATAAAAAATTTTTGCCAACTTCTTTATTTTCAAAAAAGATGATAATTTTATCCAATGGTTGCATGTCTATTGTATTATGCAGCACTATTCCCGGGTTAATTATTAGTCTATTCTTGCCTGCAGCTTCTCGAAACAATTTATCAGTAGGTAGATCAACGTCTTTTATGAAGATTCCATTCATTTTTGAATTTAATTTCTTTGATAATTCATTTTTATTTTTACATTTCTTATTAAAATAGACATATGTTTCTAGATTAGGATCAAAATGTTTGTCAATCCAACTCATCAAGAAATCTAATTTCAAAGAAGTCTTCAGTTTAATATCTTTAAACTCAGCATACGAACATAAAATAAATGAACAAATATTTAAACACTGGAATAAATTCATTTTTAAACCTTTTCTATTTGTAGCATAAATTGAACTGAAAAACTAACTTTATACCCAGAACTATTGCATGTTTGACCCTTCTCAATATTACCTATTAATGATCTTTTTTTCTCCAAATAATTATCTCTAATTATCAGTATAATTATTTAATTATTTATGCTCATTAATTAATTTAATTATTCTTCATATATTGTGCAACTCTTACCCTTGACTTGGGCCACAGAACGGAGACCTACGCAAGGTCTTTCACTATCCAATCGGCAAGATTGTGGAACAGTTTGCCACAGGATTTGAGGGGGGGGCACGAGTCCTTGCAACCTTCAAAAGAAATCTGCACATGCATCTAATGCGAGAGCAGCTGAGGGATCGGAGAGCTTGATGATGTGTCGAGGTTTCTCTTTTTGTTTTTGTTGTTGTTGGGTCGGAGGAGTGTGTGTGGACTGTATATGTGTGTGAGACTCTGGACATTGAGAGATCGATCGATAATTGTAAATTATAATGAGTCGTAATAGATCTTTATGAGTAAAATTATTTAGTATATGTGAGGTTCCACTAACAAGGGGATGGCACGACCTTGGGATTTTATTTTGGGATGATTGTTTTACAACTAATCTTTTAAAAAATAATTCATTGTTCTTGTAAAAAAAAAGAGATGTGCAGAATTGATTTATTTTTTTCTTTGAGAGATTGTTTTTTCTGCTATCGAATGCTCGCTTAAAGCTCACAAAGAAACTATACACCTTACGCTTTCTCACTCCATAAGAAACTAAATACAACCCTCAGAATTAATCAAGAGAAACATTGATGTTTTAATATTTACATTAAACTTGCATTATTTGGAAGGGAATTTGATCAGAATATAGATGTTCCAAATAATGAAAAGGAGACTACTTCACCAAATGAGATGTACAAACACCAGGATAATGTCGTTTTATGCCAATGGGAATAAATACCTCATCGACCCAGATGCCGTGTGCTCTCTATGCAAGAGAGTATCTGTTCCACATTTCCTTCCGCTGCCATATTTCTCCCTGAGAAAAAAAAAAAACTAAAGACTCATAATGGAACCTCAGGAGGAGAAGCCAATCCCGGCGGAAGGAGATTGAGGGATCTTAAACTTTAAAACAAAAATGTTATACACTTGTAACAGTTTATATATTTTGTGAAGATAACGAATATCCTTTGTAAACACCCAAGATCTCTTCTACGAAGTGCAATTCCACAGAATATACAATATTTCAATTGAAGATTTATTGCCTATTAAGGGTGTTTTTCATGCAAACTTTACTACAGGAATAACTTTAATTTTTTTGGAATTCCTAGCATTAAACTCAATTATGTCTTTACATGGCAGCTTCTAATTTGCAGAGACAGGAATTTCGTCAACCTGTAAATTATAATTCTATAATAATGATATAAATACATAAATAATAGAATTCGTTTTCACTGAACATCAATTCCTAAGGCCGGTATTCATAATCGAGACTTATTGAACAAGTCAGACTAAAGTAATTGCTTAAGTTCACTTTCGATTCATAGTCACAAACAAGCAATCGTTTGAGTCAGTGCAAACAAGCAGCACCTGGGGGAGACTTGACAAAGTAAAGACTTGTTACCTAGGTCACTAGACCTAACTTATTCGATGTTTTCGTTATTCAGAGTTATTTCTTAAGCCAAGACTAGTTTCAAATAAGTTCGTTCGATTTCATAGTGATTTTTCATGCGGACTAGATAGCAAACAAGTCAGAATTTTTTAAGTCAAGTCGAAAGGTGACTTGAGTCTTTGTTTTTGACAGCAGTTGTCAGATCTTCAATTTTCAAATTATCATAAATGTAAAAAATTAAGGTAAGAATTAATTATTTAATTAAATTATTAATAAATAACATTATTATTTATTTAAATTTCCACTTGGAATAAAATAATTAATAAAAATATATTTTTTTGCAGTTATTTTTTGGAAATTATCTTTATATATATAATTCTTCTGTACGTGTGTATGTGACTGAACTCCTCCTAAACGACTGAACCAATTATGATGAAATTTTCTGTGCATGTTTGTGAGAGTCCCGGACAGGTTTTGTTTCACAAATAACAATAAGTTAATGAGTAATTAACCATTAAAATAAGAAAAAAATAAAAATTAGGAGAAATAGTTGCCATGGTAACAAAATATAAATATTTACCCATGTTTACGATTTTTTATTTATTTACATTTTGAATTCTAAAATATTGGCGTAAATTTTTTGTCTGTGTACCGGGAGAGTCCCGGAAAGGATATGATTCACAAAAAATTTTAAATTCATGAATAATTAACCGTTAAAATAATCTCTATATATAAAAATGAAAAGGGAAGGCGAGCAAGGGGGTCCAGGGGGCGCAGCCCCCTGGCTAGGGAAAGCCCCGCCGAAGGCGGGGCTTTGCGTCTAGTAGTTTATAAAAAAGAAGAGCATTATTATATTATTATAAAAGGTAAATGAATACTTTGTTTTAAATAACTATTAATTATTTAAATTTACATTTGGAATATAATCTTTAATAATAACTAAAATATTTATTTTAGATGGACTTGCACACACAATTATGATTTAAATTTATATTGTGGAAGTGTTTTTTATGATGAACTAAAGTGTTGATAGTTAATAAAATAAAACACGGTAGTTTTTTGGTTGCAGGTTTATTTTCGACTGAACATTCAGTTCAGTTCAGATGGTTATAAACCATAATCTTCAGGCTTGGAAATCACAATCGTTTTATTTTGTATAATATATGAATGCTTTCATTTCTTTATAATATAAAAATACATTTTACTTTTATGATTAATATACAATTTTAAATAAATAAAATTTTCATTGTGCATATAATATTTGTTATTTACCTAAAGAAACCAAAAATCCTTTGTAAAGATATTAAAGAACAATTCTTAGCTTATTTTTTCCAAATGAGGTGTGTCTATATATTTTTTATTAATCAATATATATTTCTATGTATATTAAGGCCTTATTATAGTTTCTAACCTAAAAGAGTTTTTAATTAAGCTGTCCTTGTTTATTTTTTTAGAAATTTTTATATTTTTGTAAAAAAATTAATTATTTTTAATTAAATATTTTAATTTATAATATTTATTGAAATTAATTTCAATTTTTATCATGTTGCCTACTTCACAAAACGTCAAATTATTTTTTCACAATAATATAATATTTCTGTAATATTTTATTCTTTGAAATTTTCGACTCGCCATATTAGCCGAAGGTTGCCGATTGTATCCGATCGGAGCCGAGAATAGCCGAAGTCGTTGACTTGACGAAGCAATTGGTTTGGCAAACAAGCAATGTTTATTGGAACTCTGACTTCAAAAAGTCTTGCTTGAATAATGTTTATGAAATCATAAACGATCTAGCTCGACTTGTTCAAAAAAGTCTTACTTCATGAAGTCAGACTTAAGCACGAAAACAAGTTTCAATTATGAATACGGCCCTTAATGTTAGTATTCCTGATGTCATCCATTTATTGCATAGTTCAGGAGATGTAGGTATAATATACAGGAAGTTAATTTCCTATTCCAGGTTATTTGGCAAATAATTAAATAACGATCACTTTATATTTTTGTTGAAAACAAAACCATTTATTGTCCAATTCATTATAATATATGTTTTATTTTTGGTAAAAAAAAGCCATAGTACATGAAAATAAGTGTAATATAATATTCGGGGAGAGATTCTCCGGCGATACTTCTGGTATTTTTATTTAAAAATGGTGTGGAATTTGTTTATATTTGAAATGTGACTTGACGTTTCAAGTGTTACTCCAAAAAATATAAGGACCTGGTGCGAGCTAAGTGACTATTATACAATAAAACGACACCGCATAAAGAACGTGCGTGTATTTTCTCAGAATTTTTCCCTTCTAGGTCTAGAATTCAAAACTTCTACAAAGTTTAAAAGAGCAAATAAATATAAATCGAAGTTATAAATTGATACAAATGTATTCCAATGAAAAAAATAATAACTTTTGAGACTACAACAAAAGAATTTATTTATTCCATCGCTTAGTTTTAGCAGAAATTAGTTCTATTATGAATATTACAGTTGCGAGAGTATTTCCTATTAATAGAATAATAAACGCCCCTTCTAGATCCTCAAAAACAAAAACACGAACCTTAGAATTTGGAAAATTTCTATTTTGAATTATTTGTTTAATTAATTTCCTCCATTCGTCAATATGATCCAACCATTGAGCAATTCCATTCTCATAAAATCTTAAAAGAATTTCTCCAAGTTCTTTTGGAAATATTAAATTTTTATAATAACCTTTATAAAGTAGTGGAAACACACCCAAGATCTCTTCTAAAATATGCAATTTATTAGAATATATTTCAATGGAAGAAAGAGTATCCCGAGCTTCAGCACATGGCATGATAAAAGAAATATTAGAATTAAGATAAACATCATTTAGTGAAACATTTGGATGAAATTCAATATATCTGACCGAGTCACTTTTAATGACTTTGCGGAGTTCTATTTCGTTTTTATTATTAAATTGTAATATCATATCCCGTGGTATATTCATTAAGAAAAATGTCATATTAATCTCGATATAACTCACGTTCCAGATTTTACCTAACGGATGTAAAAATAAATCACCTTCAAACCTATTCCACCCAAAAAAAAATCACAAATTTCATTGAATTTAAAAAATATCTCTAATTTATAGTTTTTTAATTCCTCCAGACTTTTGATATCTGGATAAGTTCCAGGAGAGTTGATCAAAGAGAACAAACTTGATTGTAGTCCGGAGAGGAGAATAATGGAAACAAACATCAAAGTCACTGTTAGAATCCTTTCTGAAATATGCGTTACCTTAACCAACCAATGAACAGGTTCAGACCAAAATAGACTATAGATTTGTCCAAAATTTTTGATTAACCTTGATAAACTTTTAGGTTGTGATCTTGCAAAAGTTTTAATAAAAAACCAGGTAATCACAGACAATACTAACGTTATCCAACAGATTCAGACCAAAATAAACTATAGATTTGTCCAAAATTTGCGATGAATCTTGATAAAGTTTTAGGTTGAAATCTTACAAAATTTTCAATCAAGAACCAGACAATCACAGAGAACACCAACGTTATCCAACACCACATCCAAACTTTCCAGTGAAAACTTCTAAAAATCACATCCCAAGGTTTAAGAGTTGGACTTTTACGAACGACCACACATAGAGACATCATATGATAAGCATTCGAGAATTCTTTTGTAAAGCCTGGTTCTCTTGATACATACATATCAGTATCTGACTTTTTAAACCCTCCGTCGATGGCGTTCCATTTTTGAAGAATATAGTCTCTGATTACTAAATCTTTCCCTTCCAATGTGATTTCATCTTTTAGAGTTTTCTTGTTAAAATAGGAAAGCGTGCTACCTTCTAAATTGGGTCGATGAAAATACAGAGATTCATAAGTTCCTGTTAGTTCAGTATGAATCTTGTCCCAAGGTTTCCTAATAAATATTTCATATTTATCTTCATTATTGTATTGCATATGAAAGATATACAAAGTTCTGAAGAGATTAGTGTAATCAACAAAAAACTGTTTTTCAAAATAAAAATTTTTGCCAACTTCTTTATTTTCAAAAAATATGATAATTTTATCCAACGATTGTATTTCCATTATATTATGCAGCACTTCTTCCGGATTAATTATTAACCTATTCTTGCCTACAGCTTCTCGAAACACTTTATCAGTAGGTATATTAACGTCTTTTATGAACATTCCATTCATTTTTGAATTTAATTTCTTTGATAATTCATTTATATTTTTACATTCTTTATTAAAATAGACATATGTTTCTAGATTAGGATCAAAATGTTTGTCAATCCAACTCATCAAGAAATCTAATTTCAAAGAAGTCTTCAGTTTAATATCTTTAAACTCAGCATACGAACATAAAATAAACCAACAAATATTTAAACGCTGAAATAAATTCATTTTTAAACTTTTTCTATTTGTAGCATAAATTGAACTGAAAATATAATTTTATACCCAGTACTATTGCATGTTTGACCCTTCTTAATATTATCTATTAATGATCTTTTTTCTCCAAATAATCATCTCTAATAATCTCTATAATTATTTAATAATTTGTGGTCATTAATTAATTTAATTATACTTCAGATATTGTGCCTCCCCGTGCGATAAAATAATTGATATCAGATCCTAATCGATTCAAATATATATCGAAGCAGTCTCCGATAACCAATATCCCTCGCAAAGTATATACGTATATACATAATTTACTTGATGAGTTTAAATTCTCATCATCAACCATCGCAGTCGTAGATATTTGTAGACTCACTTCCGGTTTAAGGACTCAAAAGGGTATTCTACTTCCTTTTTCATTCTAATCATTCATTCCTCTGTTTTCGAGGTTTTCCATCTGGGCAGGAAGATTGAAGATTTATTGCAGATCAAGGGTGGTTTCATGAAATTGTTTTTTAATTTAAAATTCCCACAAACTAATTGTCTTTATGTGACGACTTCAAGGTTCAAGATCAAGAGTTGCATTACCTTATAATAAATCTTTTATTTTAAACTCTTTCGTACATCAAAATCAGTGTAATATAATATTCGATAGAGATGTTTAGTGGATACGTCTGATTTCTTATTTAAAAATGTTGGGGATTTAATTTTTTATTTTTGAATTCAGTTTGAAATATTTTTTAACGTTCCATGTCTCATTACATGAAAAATAACGACGTGGTGTGAGCTAAGTAACTATCCGAAAAGGACACTAAATACAGAAACTGCGTGGACTTTCTCAGAATCTTTTTCGTCTAGGTCTAGAAAACAAAACTTCTATAATGTTGACGAAAGCAAATAAATATTAATTAATTGACAATTTATAAAAATGTATTCCAAGTAATGAAAAAATTAATAGCTTTAGCAAAAGAATTTATTTATTCCATCGCTTAGTTTTAGCAGAAATTAGTTCTATTATGAATATTACAGTTGCGAGAGTATTTCCTATTAATAGAATAATAAATGCCCCTTCTAGATCCTCAAACACAAAAACACTAACCTTAGAATTTAAACGATTTCTATTGGGAATTATCAGTTTAATTAATTTCCTCCATTCGTCAATATGATCCAACCATTGGGCAATTCCATTCTCATAAAATCTTAAAAGAATTTCCCCAAGTTCTTTTGGAAATATTAAATTTTTAAAATATCCTTTATAAAGTAGAGGAAACACACCCAAGATCTCTTCTAAAATATGCAATTTATTAGAATATATTTCAATGGAAGAAATAGTTTCCCGAGCTTCAGCACATGGCATGATTAAAGATATATTAGGATTAAGATAAACATCATTTACTGAAACATTTGGATGAAATTCAAAATATGTTATAGAGTCATTTACATAATCGAGTGATGTAGAGTTTGAATAAAGGAATTCCAAATGGATATCCCGTGGTATATTAATCAAAAAAAATGTAAAATTCATCTCGATATAACTCACGTTCCAGAGTTTGCCTAACTGTTGTAAAAATGGGTCCTTTTTAAAAATATTCTGTGCAAATAGATAATTACAAATTTCATTGAATTTACAAAATAACTCTAATTTAGAGTTTTTTAAATTCTCCAGAGTGTTGATATCTGGATAAGTTCCAGGAGAGTTGATCAAAGAGAACAAACTTGATTGTAGTCCAGAGATGAGAATAATGGAAACAAACATCAAAGTCACTGTTAGAATTCTTTCTGAAATGTGCGTTATCTTATCCAACCAATGAACAGGTTCAGTCCAAAATAGACTATAGATTTGTCCAAAATTTATGATTAATCTTGTTAAACTTTTAGGTTTAGATTTTTTAAAAGTTTCAATTAAATACCAGACGACTACACACAATATCAACGTTATCCAACACCACATCCAAACTTTCCAGTGAAAACTTCTAAAAATCACATTCCAAGGTTCAAGAGTTGGACTTTTATGAACGACCACACACAAAGACATCATATGATAAGCATTCGATAATTCTTTTGTAACCCCTGGTTCTCTTGATACATATATCTCAGTATCCGACATTTTAAACTCTCCCTCGGTAGCGTTCCATTTTTGAAGAATATAGTCTCTGATTGCTACATCTTTCCCTTCTAATTTCATTTCATCTTTTAGAGTTTTCTTGTTAATATAGGAAAGTGTCGCTACCTTCTAAGTTGGGTCGATTAAAATACAGAGATTCATAAGGTCCCGTTAGTTCAGTATAATTCTCATCCCAAGGTTTTCTTATATATATTTTATATTTATCATCACAATTATCAGTCATGTAGCAGATATACAAAGTTCTGAATAGTTTAGTGTAATCAATAAAAATATTTTTGTAAAAATCAACTTCTTTATCATCAAAGAACATGATAATCTTATCCAACGGTTGGAAATCTATTAATAATTCTACTATTGTCTCCGGGTTGATTATAAAAATATTCTTTCCTGGAGATTCAAGAATCAATTTAGCATTAAAATCTTTAACATTTTTTATGTAGGTTGCATTCATTTTTGAATTTATTTTCTTTGATAATTCATTTATATTTTCATATTCCATATTGAAATAGACATAAGTTTCTTGATTAGGATCAAAATGTTTCTCAATCCAATCCATTAAATAATCAAAATCCATAGAAGTTATCAATCCAATTTCTTCAATCTCAGCATACGAACATAAAATAAACCAAAAAGTATTTAAACAAGGGAATAAATTCATTTTTAAACCTTTTCTCTTTGTATCATAAATTCAACTGAAAAAAAATAAATTAATACTACTGCATGTTCTACCCTTATTAGTTATTAATGATTTTCCTTTCTCTAAATAATTAACTCCACTTGTTACTATAATTATTTAATAAATTATAGTCATTAATTTAATTAATTATACTTTAGACATTGTGCATCTAGTTCTCTACTTTCCCTGATCGATAAAATGAATGGTATTAGTTCCTAATTGATTTAAATATAAATGAAAGTCGTCAGCGATAACGAATATCTTTTGTAAAGTTAAGGAAAAACATCCAAGATCTCTTCAACAATATATTCCAATTGATTATTTATTGCATATTACTTAAAGAATAACTAATTTTTTGAAATTATCTGCGTTTGACTGTGTTTTATTCGAAGAACCGACAGTTGCATCATCCTGCAAAAATCTAAATCATAATTTTTTTTTTTTTTTGAATGGGTATAAGGTCCGAAGACCTATTCTAGAATAATTCTAACCTAATTCTAGAATAATACTATAAATTCGCTTAAATAATCAATAAACCTAAATGTTAGTGTTCTTATTGTCATCTATTTATTTGCCTAATTACATTCCAAACTAAATATCATCAATGTGTTGTATCGTGCAAATGTCGTCTCTAAGTTTGACTATTGACCCGTGGTCTCCCATTCACCCTTTCCCAATCCCCCCTCCCCTCTCTCCTTTCTCCTTTTCCTCCCCCCCCTCCCCCTCCCCCCCCTCCCCTCTCTCCCCCCCCCCTTCTCTTCCCCCCCCCCCCTCCTCTCCCCCCCCCCCCTTTCCCTTCTTTTTTTTTTTTTTTTTTTTGCATAATGATATATATATCTTATAATTTATTCAATATAATTTTTGTACAGAGCTAAACTGTAATTTTGAAATGCTCCAAGAGTCAGAGCAAATGAATATAATAGATCATTCACTCATTCACCTCTCAAAGCTTGGTAGCGGAACTGGATGATACAAATTTCTTGTCCCTCCTTAACTTTCACACACATATCAGGATTACTTACAGCGCCTCTTTTACCTTCCACATTCTGACAATAATTTTTTTAAAAGATCCTCCTTACATAGAATGTGTGAACTTAACAATAACAAATATATACATTGACCTTTACGTCAGACGGCCGAAATTACTGGATCGGATCTCTACAAATATGCCTTCTTCATGGGCATGTGGCTTAATTATAGAGAAGAGTTTGGTACACTGTGCTGTAAATGTGTGACAGCTGTAAGGCAGTTTTTGAAAATAAATAATAATATCTTTTATTTTTATGTTTTTTATTCTGTAGTACATCAAAACCAGAGTAATGTAATATACAGGAAGAGATTTTCCGAGGAGACGACCGATATGTTACATGTTACTTCAAAAATTGTAAGGAGCTGGTGTGAGTTAACTGACTATAAGAAAAGTACACCACATTAAGAAGCTGGGTGGATTTCTCCGAGTTTTTTTTTTCAACTAAGTCTAGAAATCATAACTTGACAAGATCAATTCTTACATATTTATAAAAATGTATAAAAGATTAATAGTTTTTATAACCTCGATTTATTCCATCGCTTAGTTTTGCAGAAATTAGTTCTATTATGAACATTACAGTAGCGAGAATATTTCCTATTAATAGAATAATAAATGCTCCTTCTAAATCCTCAAAAACAAAAACACGAACCTTAGAATTTGGAAAATTTCTATTTTGAATTATCTGTTTAATTAATTTCCTCCATTCGTCAATATGATCCAACCATTGGGCAATTCCATTCTCATAAAATCTTAAAAGAATTTCTCCAAGTTCTTTAGGAAATATTAAATTTTTATAATAACCTTTATAAAGTAGTGGAAACACACCCAAGATCTCTTCTATAATATGCAATTTTTTAGAATATATTTCAATGGAAGAAAGAGTATTCCGAGCTTCAGCACATGGCATGATTAAAGAAATATTAGAATTAAGATAAACATCATTTAGTGAAACATTTGGATGCAATTCAAAATATATGATAGAGCTATTTTCAAAATCGAGTCCTGTTAAGTTTAAAGAAAGGAATTCAAAAATCATATCCCGTGGAATTTTATACAAGAAAAGTGCTGCATTCATCTCGATATAAGTCACGTTCCAGAGTTTACCCAACAGTTGTAAAAATGGATCTGGCTCAACCTTATTCCTGCCAAATAAAAAATCACAAATTTCATTGAATTTACAGAAAATCTCTTTTTTAGAGTTTTTTAATTTCTCCAGAGTGTTGATATCTGGATAAGTTCCAGGAGAGTTGATCAAAGAGAACAAACTTGATTGTAGTCCGGAGAGGAGAATAATGGAAACAAACATCAAAGTCACTGTTAGAATCCTTTCTGAAATGTGCGTTACCTTACCCAGCCAATGAACAGGTTCAGACCAAAATAGACTATAGATTTGTCCAAAATTTTTGATGAATTTTGATAAAGTTTTAGGTAGAAATCTTACAGAATTTTCAATCCAGAACCAGGCAATCACAGAGAACACCAACGTTATACAACACCACATCCAAACTTTCCAGTGAAAACCTCTAATAATCACATCCCAAGGTTCCAGAGTTGGACTTTTATGAACCACCACACATAAAGACATCATATGATAAGCTTTTAAGAATTCTTTTGTAAACCCGGGCTCTCTTGATACATATATATCAAAATCTGACAATTTGAACTCCCCCCTCCATTGCGTTCCATTTATGAAGAATATAGTCTCTGATTGCTACATCTTTCCCTTCTAATTTAATTTCTTCTTTTAGTGTTTTCTTCGCAATATAGGAAAGAGTGCTACCTTCTAAATTGGGTCGGTGAAAATACAGAGATTCATAAGATCCCGTTAGTTCAGTATGATTCTTTTCCCAAGACTTTCTAATAAATATTTTATATTTATCATCACAATTATTTGCCATGTTGAAGATATACAAAGTTCTAAAGAGATTAGTGTATTCATTCACAAAATATTTGACGTCAAACAATAGAATGTTTTCATAAATGTTTTTGACAATTTTTTTATCATCAAAGAACATGATAATCCTATCCAACGGGTCGAAATTCATTTCCCACACTATCTCCGGATTGATTATTAAAATATTCATGCCTGGAGCTTCTCGAATCAATTTATTATCTAAATCGTTAACGTTTTTTATCAAGGTTCCATACATTTTTGAATTGACTTTCTTTGTTAATTCATTAACATTTTCATATTCCATATTCAAATAGACATAAATTTCTTGATTAGGATCAAAATGTTTGTCAATCCAACTCATCAAATAATCGAAATCTAAAGAAGTCTTCAACTCAATTTCTTCAATCTCAGCATACGAAGATAAAATAAACCAACAAACATTCAAGCAAGGGAATAAATTCATTTTTAACCCTTTTCTATTTGTATCATAAAGTCAACTCAAAGAATAAATTAAGACTATTGCATGTTTGACCCTTCTCAATATTACTTAATGATTTTACTTCAAATAATTATCTCTATCCATTACTATGATTATCATCATTATATATTTTAATTATACTTTAGACATTGAGACTAATTCTCTACCCTCGCCAATCGATAAAATAAATGATATTAGTTCTTAATTGATTTCACCAAAAATGAAAATACTCTCCGATAACGTATTTCCTTTGCTAAAGTGAAGGAATAACACCCAAGATCTCATCAAAAATATACTCCAATTGAAGATTTATTGTAGGCTATATTGAGGCTGTTTTTCATGCAAACTTCACTCAAAGAATAATTTTTTCTGAAATTCTCACCATTATACCCTTAAATGTCGCCATCTTATTTATCTTAAGAGCCGTGAGTTGCGTCTACTTATCATCTACCGGCACCCCGTGAAGTTACATTACTTCCTCTCTAACTCCTGTTTTCGTCTCTAGCTAGTGAACTAATCCTTATTTCTGGTTCCACCCGGCTCCTTTTCTCCAACTTCTTTTATGCTCTGGAGGATGTCTTAGTTTGAGGAGGGACTCGCTCAGCACTGACTACTTTCGAAGAATGCATCACTGAAAGGGAACTTTCTTGACGTCCCTTCCACAGGACGTGATATCACAGCAACTCCCTTGCCTGGGGACTATTGTGGTGAGATCCTATATTCCAATCGAGGGCTTGCTTGAGGATAAATATTTTTATTAAATGAAAAAATCCCTCACACTCCAGGGTTTGAACAGGGATCTTCTTTGTAGAAAGCCGACACCCTAGACCACCACATCAGCGAGCCCCTACACATAAATACCCATGATATAATTCTTTTTCAATGAACACCAATTCCTAAATGTTAGTGTTCCTGATGTCATCCATTTATTGGCCCAATTAAATTATAATATATCTTGAAAAACCTCTGTAGAAGATCAAAATCAGCGTAATATAATATACAGGAAGATATTTTCCTTGGATACGTCCGATATTTTTATTTAAAAATACAAGAAAAGGACAACACATCCAGAAACTGCGTGGACTGGTATTGAATTCATTTATGGTTGAAATTTGACTTAACGTTTCAGGTGTTACTCAGAGAAATGTAAAGGCCTGGTGTGAGCTAAGTGATTACAAAAAAATGACACCACTACCAAGAAGCTGGGTGGATTTCTCAAGAGTTTTTTTTTTAACTATGTCTAGAAACCTAAACATGACACGAACAAATCTTAAATATTTATAAAAATGTATTCCAGTTAATGAAAAAAACAATAGGAAGTTTTTGAAAATAAATGAATATTTTTATTTTTTAATTCTGTAGTACATCAAAATCAGTGTAATGTAATAAATATACAAGAAAATATTTTCCATAGAGACGACCGATATTTTTATTAAAAAAAAATGCAGTGGAATTTATTTATGGTTGAAATATAAGAGTTAACGTTCCACGTGTTACTCTAAGAATTGTAAGGAGCTGCTGTGAGTTAACTGACTATAAGAAAAGTACACCACATCAAGAAGCTGCGTGGATTTCTTAGAGTTTTTTTTTTCAACTACCAGTAAGTCTAGAAATCATAACTTGAGCAATTATTACATATTTATAAAAATGTATAAAAAATTAATAGTTTTTGTTACCTCAATTAATTCCATCGCTTCGTTGTAGCAGAAATTAGTTCTATTATGAACACTACAGTTGCGAAAGTATTTCCTATTAATAGAATAATAAATGCTCCTTCTAGATCGGCAAAAGCAAAAACACGAACCTTAGAATTTGGAAAATGTCTATTTTGCATTATCTGTTTAATTAATTTCCTCCATTCGTCCATATGATCCAACCATTGAGCAATTCCATTCTCATAAAAGCTGAAAAGAATTTCTCCAAGTTCTTTTGGAAAAATCAAATTATGGCTATAGCCTTTGTAAAGCAAAGGAAAAACGCCCAAAATCTCTTCTACAATATGCAATTCCGCAGAATATATTCTAATTGACGATAGTGTATTCCGAGCTTCAGCACATGGCATGATAAAAGAAATATTAGAATTAAGATAAACATCATTTACTGAAACATTTGGATGAAATTCAAAATGTGCGATAATGCCATCATGAGTTTTATTTAAATTAACGTAAGATAATATGTCTTTAAAAATCTCTTGCGGCATGTTATCTAAGAAATAAGAGATATTCACATATAAATACTTCACATTCCAGCGCTTACCTAATTCCATTGAAACAAGATCAGATTCAAACATAGCTCGCCCAAAGAAAGAATTGCAAATCTCATTGAATTTACAAAAAATCTCTATTTTAGAGTTTTTTAATTCCTCCAAAGTGTTGATATCTGGATATGTCCCAGGAGAGTTGATCAAAGAAAACAAACTTGATTGTAGTCCGGAGAGGAGAATAATGGAAACAAACATCAAAGTCACTGTTAGAATCCTTTCTGAAATGTGCGTTACCTTACCCAGCCAATGAACGGGTTCAGACCAAAATAGACTATAGATTTGTCCAAAATTTGTGATTAATCTTGTTAAACTTTTAGGTTTAGATTTTGTAAAAGTTTCAATTAAATACCAGGCGATTACACACAATATCAAAGTTATCCAACAGCACATCCAAACTTTCCAATGAAAACTTCTAATAATCACATTCCAAGGTTCAAGAGTGGGACTTTTATGAACGACCACACATAAAGACATCATATGATAAGCATTCGAGTCATCCTTTGATAAGCCTGGCTCTCTTGATACATACATATCAGTATCCGATAATTTAAACTTCCCTTCTGTAGCGTTCCATTTTTCAAGAACATAGTCTCTGATTGCTACATCTTTTCCTTCTAATGTCATTTCATCTTTCAGGCTTTTCTTGTTAATATAGGAAAGAGTGCTACCTTCTAAATTGGGTCGGTGAAAATACAGTGATTCATAACTATCTGTTAGTTCAGTATGATTCTTTTCCCAAGGTTTCCTAATAAATATTTTATATTTATCATCACAATTATCTGGCATGTAGAAAATATACAAAGTTCTGAATACATGAGAGTAATCTTTCCACCTCAAATCTTTATTTTGTAAATACGCATATGTAGAGTCACAATTGTCATTTAGTTTTTTATACTCGTTTTGATAGTAGAAAATAATATTATCGAGTGAATTATAAGCCATGTCTAACCAAAACATAGGTTCGATATAAAAAATGTTTTTACCTGGTGATTCTCGGCTCGAATTTGTATAAAGATAGTTGTGAAAGTTTATTATATAGATTCCATTCATCTTCAAATTTATTTGCTTGGCTAATTCATTTGTGTCATCATTAATAAAATCTCCGATATATAAGTAGGTTTCTTGATTAGAATCGAAATGTTTATTAACCCAATACATCAGGAATTCAAAATCCAAAGACGTCATCAATTCAATGTTTTCAATATTAGCATATGAAGATAAAATGCACAAACAAAGATTTAAATATCTGTTCAAATTCATTTTAATCCCTTACCAATTGGATTATAAATTCAACTGAACTCGAATGTTAAAAACATTGCATGTTTGAGGTATTTATTTATTAATTAACGTCTAGTTTTTTCTAAATAATTATCATTTCTTATCTCCATTGATCCACACTCAGTATAATTGAGATGCATTATTAAATAAGCAGTAATCAATAATTAAATTGCCTAAAGGGCCTTTTTTCATTTACTGTCTTGATCAATAAAACAAAATTTCGTACCGACCTCCAGCGGTATCTACATTTTTTGTCTATTTGAATTAATTAAATATTCTAATTTGAGAATTTAATTTAAAAATCCGTGTTTCTCCTCAATTTTGGGTCTGTTGGAGACAACTACAATGAAACTTTTGCAACTCCCAACTTTTCATTCGGCAATTTTCAATAGATTTGTAAGATAAACTTTTGTCAGTATCAACTATCTCAATTTAAAATAAATTATAATCCAGAATTATGTTTTATTTTAAAGAAATATCTAATATAGGCTGAGATAAGATGGATTGGAAAAAATAAACCATCATTTGCGTTCCACAAATATTCTTCAGTTATTTCCGAGAGGATAACATAGTTCCATTTTCACTGCATCAAATAGGTATCTAAACCCAACTACAGTATCCAAAAGGATTCGGACCAGTAGGTTCAATTAAATTCAAAAAGTTTTCTAAAACAAAACTTTATTTGACCCCAGACAATGTTTCGTCCACTTGCTGTAGGACTTCTTCAGTGGTTGGAGTCATAAAGAGCCATATAATATATCAAACAGTAGGGCTTTAACAAAATATACATAGACATCTTTTTTTCTAACTTCTTGCTAAGACTAGAGAAAAAAAGATGTCTATGTATATTTTGTTAAAGCCCTACTGTTTGATAATTTTATATTATATAGCTCTCTATGATTCCAACCACTGAAGAAGTTCTACAGCAAGTGGACGAAACATTGTCTGGGGTCAAATAAAGTTTTGTTTTAGAAAACTTTTTGACTTTAATTGAACCTACTGGTCCAAATCCTTTTGGAAATTGTAAAGAAGGTTCCTGAGCTTCATCAACTACAGTATATTTACAATTAAAGTAGGCCTACATAAATTTATATCTCCAGAAACTTGAGTAAGCAAATGTTAGCTAAGATACGGATTACGGCCCTGATTTCAACACAACTCGGGTTCGAGCTTGTCGCAATGATTCAACAATGCCGAAGCCTTCTCTTAGGATAGGAAAATGATAAAATATCTCATCCTACAGACAGAAAAAAACCCAATTTGAGGTGGTCTAAGTGCCTTAAAACCCGACTTGGTTAACCTAGGACTTGTAGAGAGGTATGAGCTAAGTGGCAGTGCCTCATAAAATCCATCCCACCGTGTCACGGGAACAGAATCACACAGATATATGTAAATACAGTTTAGCCAAACTAACTACTCAAATTTACCATTGTATCATTAGGTTTACTATGTAAAAACCGAAAATACATTATTTTTGAAAGTTTCGTTGCTTTGTGGAGTTTGTATCTACAAAGTTCTGAAGTAATACGACCCCGTAAGCCGGACTCATATGGAAAAACTTTAATATCAGATTCCTCAGAATAATCCTTTTATGTATATTATTTTTTGTAAAAAAAAATAATAATTTTTTCTAAGAATTAAAAATATGCTGTAAATTTTGTTATATATCCTTTCCTGGTGTAATTCGAATTGCAAAATAACCAAGAAATCAAAATTCTGTTTCTTGATAGGTGTCAGTATCAATGTCCCAAAACAAGAACTTCTGTTCTTATCAGCTTAATATCTGATTCCATTGTTTGTGACACCTATTCATCAGAAATTCTAAATCAAAAGGTATTATCAAGGCATTTCCAAAATGAAATATAGCCTGACAGCAGTATATAATTTATTTACAATATTTTTTATAGATTCTATTTTAATAATTATCACTCATGATATATATACACACACACCATATAATTTGTTAATTATAATCTGATTCTCCCATCATTTATATAAAAATATTTTTATTTTTATTTTTTTGTTTTTGTTTTGTGATTATTATCAATCCATATTTGCATGCAAGTTGTTGATTTTTTTAGTTTTTTGTTATTTTCTGATAATAATCTTGCTTTCCATCTTCTTTCTACGCCGTTCTTATTATGGTTAGTAGTTCTACAAACTTTCATGGTTCTCATGAAACCCCTTCATCTACTTTATACCAGCGTTTTCCATTATTATCGACTTTCTATTATACTTTTAAACTGCCAATATGCAGTGTTTTTCACCACAGATATAAAATATAGAAAAAACGTTAATCGAAACAAAATTTTCCCAGGGATATATAAATCTCCCAAGATTTGAGCTCGAGGTGGATATTGATGCAAGAACCGTAATCTAGTCAGGAAGTCCAAGCCTGATTGGACTATTTCTGAGACCTCTTCCAACCTAATTTTTTTTTCTTCAACACGCCTCTACTATTTCTTACATTTCTTATTATCTTCGGTAATTTTATTTTGTAATAAGCTTTTTTAAAAAACATTTAGGCTTGATATTACTTCACAACGGAACCCAGTTCTTATTTCTTACTATCCAAAATCATTTTACGGAGAAGTTTACAGGCAAGTGAGGTTTCAAAATCCAATTTAGGTCACACTTGTAGTGAGTGGTTTGTAAGAAATGAAAATTTTATAAATTAACGTAGGTGTGTCATTATCTGGTTGTCAGAGAAAATTCATCAATTTATTGGATCCCTGTACGGATGAAATGTCGAATCTTCTTGATTCCAAACAGTGTATGAACTGTCCATAACACTATAATTATACTCATAGGCCTTGAACACATCAATTTGGAATTCGTTTTATCTTATTAATAACAACTGTAAATCTCAAACATGAAGGTAACTTTTAATTGTTTACGAAACAAAGAATATATACCTATACTGTGCTATAAACACGGAGAATTAAATTAAAACACAAGATTTGGTATAGGCTACATGACCGAATGAGTTTCAAACATAATTGACCAAGAATACCTGCTAATTTTATTAGAAATTCTAAAAATTGTAAAATTTAGTGGAGTTGATTGTAGTGGATTATTTTTGTACTCTTTGGGTATCGAAATTATGCCTTTAATAAATAATTTCAAATTTCTTTTTCTAATCTGGAGTTTTGCAATCAAAGATACTATTATTAGATCAGTCGCTTATTGACCAAAAATTGCTATCTTCCAAACTCAATAATTTGATTACTATCAATGAGCAGGATGAATAGGAAAAAGGGATTATGACATGATTGAACAGTTTCTGATGTTATCGTCCCTACAGATAGTACTTGAAAAGTTTAGAATAGAACACTAATTTTTTTTTTTAAATTTATTTTAGGATTTATCTTTATGATCAAAGATCAATTAGTTACAAATAAGATTGGTGTCGGATATTATATAGCAAGATTTAACTGTATTTTGATATCAGAGATATCTTAGGTTAGATAGTTAATATGCTGAAGTCTGAGAATAGACCTACTTACCAACGTGCACATTTTGCTAGATATATATTAAAGGAAGAAACTGTAAAAAAAAATTTACATCTAAATAAATTATTTATTAAAATGTACAGTAAAACTAATGGAAAAGAAACAATGCGTTACATCAAAAAGATTTTCTGAGGTGGAGCATTTCTTCGACGTTTAATATGATCAGAAATTAATTCTATTATAAATATTAAAGTTGCAAGACTATTTCCTAATATTAAAATAAGAAATGCACCTTCAACATCTTCAAAAACAAAAACACGAACTTTAAAATTTGAATGTTCCCTTTCCTTAATCAAAAGATTAATTAATTTACTCCATTCGTTCATATGATCCAACCATTGAGCAATTCCATTTTCATAAAATCGTAAAAGAATTATTTGCAGTTCTTTAGGAAATATTAAATCATTATAATAACCTTTAAAAAGTAATGGAAAAACGCCTAAAATTTCTTCTACAATATGCAATTCCGTAGAATAAATTTCAATTGAGGATATTGTATTCTGAGCTTCACCACATGGTATAATAAAACAAGTATTAGAATAAAGGTATACATCATTCAGAGAAATATCTGGATGGAATTCAACATATAAGATATTGGTATGATTAAGATTTTCTACTGAATTATTTAAATACATTAATAATTCGGAATACATATCGATTGGGATGTTTTCTATGAAATATGACATATTCATTTCAATATACTCAGCATTCCACTTGTTACCTAACTCAATTAATAATGGATTAGGTATAAAATCAGTTGAAAACTTATTCCTTCCAAAGAGATATTCGCAAAATTCATTGAATTTACAAAAAATCTCTATTTTAGAGTTTTTTAATTCTTCCAGAGTGTTAATATCTGGATAAGTTCCAGGAGAGTTGATCAGAGCAAACAAACTTGATTGAAGTCCGGAGATTATAATAATAGAAACATACATCAAAGTCATCGTTAGAATCCTTTCTGAAATGTGAGTTATTTTACACATCCAATGTACAGATTCAGTCCAATATAGACTATAAATTTCACCAAAATTTCTAATAAATCTTGATAAAGTATTAGGTTGTGATCTTACAAAAGTTTCAATCAAAAACCAGGCAAGTGCACAAAATATCAACGTTATCCAACACCACATCCAAACTTCCCAGTGAAAACTTCTAAAAATCACATTCCAAGATTCAAGAGTTGGACTTTTATGAACGACCACACACAGAGACATCATTTGATATGCATTTGGAAAATCTTTAGTAAATTCTGGCTCTCTTGATACATATATATCAGTATCGGATTGTTTATATCGCCCATCAATGGCATTCCATTTTTCAAGAATATAATCTTTGATAACAATATCTTTTTCTTCTAATCCAACATCTGGATCAAGTGTTTTTATTGCCATATAGTTAAGTGAGCTACCTTCTAAATTAGGTCGATGAAAATACAGAGATTCATAATTATCCGTGTATTCAGTATGATTATCTTCCCAAGGTTTTCTAATAAATAACTTAAAGTCTTCATCACAATCTTCTGGCATATTGAAAATATACAAAGTTCTGAAGAAATAACTGTATAATACATTCAACCACTTTCCCCTTTGGAAAAATCCAGCTGGGAAATCACATATTTGACTGTCATTCCTGTAATTGTTTTGCCAAAAAAAAATAATTTTATCTAGTGAATGGAAATCCATTTCAGAGATATCTGATGGTTCGATGTAAAAAATATTCTTTCCTGGTGCTATTCGAATTATGTTTTTACGAAGATATGGATATTCTCTTATATAGATTCCATTCATTTTCAAGTTCATTTGCTTAGCCAATTCATTTATTGTATTCTTATTATTCTTTTCAAAATAGAAGTACGTTTCTTGATTTGGATCAAAATGTTTCTCAACCCAATTCATCAAAAATTCAAAATTCACAGGTTTTAACAATTCAATATCTTCAATTTTTGCACATGACGTTAAAATAAAAAAACAAATATACATATAGAGAGATAGATTCATTTTTTTAAATTTTCATTACTTCCATCGTCAATTCAAACAAACTAAAAAATAAAAAGACGGTGCTCGAAATTTCTATTTTATCTTTAAATTATAATCTAAAACTCTTTTTACTACGTATATATGATGTATATAGTATAATTTATAGTTAATATTTTATTTATATAATCAGATACCCAATTATTTCTGATAAAGAGCACGTGTTTATTAATAATTCATATTTGCATGCGAGTTGACTTTTGTATCATTGATTGATATCGTGTAATTTAAAAAAAAAAACTTAACAAAGATGGGTGTTCATATTTGTTGTGTACGTACATAACTACTTTTGCTATAGATTCTTAGGTCTGGTCCATGTTCCAGAGATTGGACCAAACAACCCTTTTGGCGTTCATGTGTTTTTTCTTATTCTTACAAAATCTTTTCTAGCAAACGATACGTGGTGAACTTCGCAAGTATAGGAGACCAACTTACAACCACTTTGTTGATCAGGGCTACTAACATCATATTTATATTTATTTCTGTGCTGTATAGGGTTTTTTTTTTTGTCATAAATTTTTTGTTCATAAATTCGCATAATCCTACACAATAATTTAAGAGATAATAATGAAAATGGCAGATTCTACAGATATTATCAATAACAGTAGTTGACTTACTGTGATTAAGAAAGAAAATTTGATCCGATCCTTCAAACGTCAATAATATTAAACAATATCAAAGAGATTTCCAGCTACCTTTACATATCTGGAAAAACTGTATAATCATCCGGTAAAGTAATTCGATTAGCATTTTTTCTCACTTCAAATACACAAAAAAATGTATGCAAACGAGTAATAAAATCCTTAAATCTATTATCGATCAAAAAGATGATGTTGACATTAAATAATTGAAAAAAGTTTATAAAAAGAAAATTATTCTTATAAAGAAATTGATAATTTTTATTGTTCATATTAGAGCAATTTTGTATTGATCTGCAAAGTGACGAGAATAGGTGTTTCTTACTTATTAAAAATCATTTAAGATAAACTACAAATTTCCGACTATACCTAGTTAAACTGTTATTATTGATCAAGATCGTAGAAGACGAATGCTGAAATAGAAGACCTTACTTAATGTTCAAAGAATTTGGGAAAGATCAGATTGGGATATATTAGAAACGATATGTCTTTTATTATAAATATGACCTCTGTATTATAAGGAAGAAAGAAACTGTAAAAGATTTTAATTAATAGATAATTTATTAATAAAATACCATTAAGGACAGACAGAGTACAATTAACAGAAAATGAACAGGGCAAAAGTTAATTCACAAAGATTTTCTAAAGATGTGACTTTGCTCGGATTTTAATTTGATTTGTTATTAGTTCAATTATAAATATTAGAGTTGCTAAAGAATTTCCTAATAATAGTATAAGAAAAGCACCTTCTAGATCTTCAAAATTAAAAACACGAACTTTGGAATCTGAATGTTCTCTTTTCTTAAATAAACGTGTAATTATTTTATTCCACTCGATCATGTGATCCAACCACTGTGCAATTCCATTTTCATAAAATCGTAAAAGGATTATTTTGAGTTCTTTGGGAAATAACAAATCATTACTATAACCTCTATAAAATAATGGAAAAACACCCAAAATCTCTTTCACAATATGCAAAGCCTGAGTATAAATTCCAATAGAGGAAATTGTATTTCGTGCTTCATCGCATGGCAAAATTAGAGACGAATCAGAATTCATATAAACATCATTTAGAGAAACATCTGGATGGAATTCAACGTATGTGATATTAGTTTTGTCATAATCATCTGTATCATTAAAAACAATTAATAAATCTGAAAACATATCGCTTGGCATATTCTGTAAGAGATAGGTCAAGTTCATTTTTATATAACTCACATTCCAAAGATTTCCTAACTCAATTAAAAGGGGATCAGGAATAAAATCCGTTGAAATCATATTACGTCCGAAAAGATATTCGCAAAATTCATTAAATTTACAAAAAATATCTAATTTTGCATCTTTTAAATCTTTTAGAGTGTTGATATCTGGATAATTTCCAGGAGAGTTGATCAAAGAAAACAAACTTGATTGGAGTCCAGAGATGACAATAATGGAAACAAACATCAAACTCACTGTTAGAATTCTTTCTGAAATATGCGTTATCTTATCCAACCAATGAACAGGTTCAGCCCAAAATAGACTATAGATCTGCCCAAAATTCGTGATTAATCTTGATAAAGTTTTAGGCTGAGATCTTGCAAAAGTTTCAATCAAGAACCAGGCAATCACAGAGAATATCACCGTTACCCAACACCACATCCAAACTTTCCAGTGAAAACTTCGAATAATCACATCCCATGGTTCAAGAGTTGGACTTTTATGAACGACCACACACAAAGACATCATATGATAAGCATTTGGGAAATCTTTTGTAAAACCTGGTTCTCTTGATACATATATTTCATTTTCTGAATATTTAAACTTTCTCTCGATGGCGTTCCATTTTTCAATTATATAATCTCTGATTGCTAAATCTTTCCCTTCTAATTTTATTGGATCATCTAAAGTTTTTATTGGTATATAGGAAAGTTTGCTACCTTCTAAATTAGGTAGATGAAAATACAGAGATTCATAAGTTCCCGTTAGCTCAGTATGATTCTCTTCCCAAGGTTTCCTAATAAATATTTTATATTCTTCATCACAATTTTCTGGCATGTAAAAAATATACAGAGTTCTAAATAAATAAGTGTAATCTTTTCTCCAAAGGTATTCATCTTGTAAATACTTATCTGCAAATTCACATTCATAATCATATCCTTCATATTTGTATGGAAAGAATAAAATTATTTTATCTAACGAATGAAAATCCATATCGAAGAGATATGTAGGCTTAAAATATAAAATATTCTTTCCTGGCGCTAATCGAATTGCAAATCTACCTAATGATAAATATTCTCTTATATAGATTCCATTCATCTTCAAATTCAATCAGTTTGGTTAATTCACTTATTGAGTTTTTATTATCCTGATCGAAAAAGAAGTAAGTTTCTTGATTGGTATCGAAATGTTTGTCGACCCAATACATCAAAAATTCATAGTCCATAGGCGTCATCAATCCAATATCTTCAATTTCAGCATATGACGTTGAAATAAACAAACAAATAATCAGACTCTGAAATGATACATCCATTTTTTTAACTCTTTAACTCTTGGATTATAAATTCGACTGACTCAAAATATCAAAAATCAAGATTACAGTCTATTTTTTTAATTCAAGAAATAAAGATTTTTGTTTAATTATATATATAAATTATATTAAATTTTCAGAATATACAGTATATTATTAAATTAAAATATTTTGAAATTTATCTTTTTTTAATCACATTTGTTCATAGAAATTTGATATTTGTTCACTCTTTTTTTTGTTGTTCTGCATGCGATGATTAATAATTCATAATTTCATGCAAGTTAGATATTTTATCTTTCCATTAGATGAAATTAAATAGCTGGAACTTTACTTTATTGTATTTTTCCTTTTATTTTCTGTCTCTTGAGTTGTTTTCGCACCCTCGTTTAGTCATCCAAGAAAGATCATTCAATTACAAACTAATTTCTTCATTATTCTTTTTCCTTATTCCTTGTTCCATATCATCATTGAATCGATTTTTCTTTATTCCTTAACCTTCTTCGTCAATTCCTTTATCGTAGAGTTAATTTAATTTTACATTCCAAGTATTTTCTTCCGCTTCGTTATCAGCATCCTTTATTCTATATATTCATTCTATCTCAATGCTCCTCCATATCTCTACCAATTAAGTCTACTATCTTACCTCTTAAAGTTGCCTCAGATCACGCCTGACCTAAGATCATTTCATTCTATATTCTATTTCGGTTCCAAAAACGAACCTCAATGCTGATTTTAGTAACATCCAACTTTTTGTTTTCTGGTGATACTTGACTCACAATCTAAACTGATTACTTGTTCTTAGTTCTTTTTTGGTTGTTCCTATTTCCCATATCATCAGTGAATCAATTTTTCTTTTTGCCTGTGCGTCCTTAGCATTTTCCGTCAATTCCTTCATCGTACAGTCAACTTAATTAAAGAGTCCAAGTATTTTCTTCATCTTCGATATATCAGCATCCTTTATTCTACATATTCATTCTATCTCAATGCTCCATATCTCTACCAAGCAAGTCTACTAGCTTGCCTCTTTAGGTTGCCTCAGATCACTCCTGGCTTAAGATCATTTCATTCTCTATTTTATTGCTGTTCCAAAAACCAACCTCAACGCCGATTTCAGCAATGTCCTTATTTTCTGGTGATACTTGACTCACAATCGCAACTCATTTCTTGGTAAGATCTAAATGTTTATCAAATCCAACCATCAGAAATTCAAATTTCAATATTTTCACCATCAGCTTATAGATTCAGATATCTGTCTAAATTCATTTTAATTCCTTTACTAATCGGATTATAAATTCAACTGAACTCGAATAATTTACATATTGCATGTTTTCTCATTATTCTTAATATTTATTTATTAATGACCTTTTTTTCTAAATTTACTAACATTTATTACCTAAATTGATCCACATTCATTATAAGTGAATTATACAATAAGTTTTAATCATTAATTAAATTGATTAAAGAACTAATAAAGTTGCGTCATTCTTTTATTTATCGTCCTTATCAATATCAATTTGTTTAGAATTATTATTATATGACAAATGGAGGGAGGCAACTGCTTCCAATAGCTGTAGGTCATGGGAACAAAATAAACAAATATTAGTATATATTCAAACTGTATAACAAATATATGCAATTTTAATCCCTTTGCAATTGGATTATAAAATTAAACTGTATCAAAAAAACAGCATCAACGTCAAATATGAAGATTATTTTTATGAATGGATGTATAATGTTCAAAGACCAATGATACCATATTAAATTGATAAATCAAACCATAAAAATTTTACAAATTCCAACGACGTCATCAAATTGTCATATGCCAGTAAGAATATGGGAAAATGCCAGAAAGTATATGGGAAAAAATAGATTAGGAGAGATCTGGTAGACCTAACAGAAGAAGATGCTTGTTGAAGTTAGATTTGAAAGTTTATAGTTTGTAGTTCTTGAGAAAATAGAAGCAGATAACTGGCTCCAAACGCCGGAGGTCATGGGGACAAAGGAAGAGTGAAATTGAGAAGTTCTACTAGTCGTAAGCTTAAATGATATTGATATTGAGATACCATTATTGGTTTTAGCTTATCTGTTGAATCAGGTGGTGGATTATTTGCCAGAGCATAGACCATAATAATAGCTCTAGAAAATTTCAACATCTTTTATACTTATCCTTAGATCTTTATATTGTCTATTCTTTTTCGTAAAGTGCATTCGTGAATGTACAGTGGGCGCTACAAGCGCCTGATCTGGTCGAAAGTGGAGCTTTGCTTAGCTTTCAGTAGTAATATCTTAAAAGTAGCTTTTGCCCTTTAGTTGCATTAAAAAAAGGTGATTTATTTATTTTAAAAATATTGGTATAGTCTACTGAGCACAAGACCCCACTCTGGAGGAGATCAGACACCTGTGGCGCCCACTGTACATATGTGCGTAAATAAGTGCTTCTTGGTGTAGATTCTTCGTCGATAGTCAAGTTCTGAAGTTATGTTTTTTTGACGTTCATGTGTTTTTTCTTATTCTTCTAAAATATAGAAAATAGGGACCATTTTTTTAAACTGTAAAAATAGGTTGCAATATAAATTTTATGTTAGTAAATAAGCATTAATCATTAATTTAATTAATTAAACAAACATGTTCGTTATAATGTTCTATAGAAAAATGAAAATAGTTAAGAACAGAAAACTTATACAAAAATTGAGTATCTGTGAAGAATTTGGGAAAGAACAGGTTGGGATATAACTTGATATATTTGATCTATGTTTTTTTTGATAAGACAGAAAGAAAATTGTAAGATTTTAATTTTTATTGATAAGATATTAATATTCATAAAATACCAGAATATAGAGACAGAGTAACAGTTACAGTAATTGGACAAGACACAATGTTAATTCACAAGATTTTGTAAAGATGTGACTTTGTTCGGATTTTAATTTGAAATGTTATTAGTTCAATGATAAATATTAGAGTTGCTAAAGTATTTCCTAATAATAGTATAAGAAAGGCACCTTCTAGATCTTCAAATTCAAAAACACGAACTTTGGAATCTGAATGTTCCCTTTTCTTGAATAAACGTGTAATTATTTTATTCCACTCGCTCATATGATCCAACCACTGTGCAATTCCATTTTCATAAAATCGTAAAAGGATAATTTTGAGTTCTTTGGGAAATATTAACTCGGTATTATATCGTCTATAAAATAAGGGAAAAACGCCCAAAATCTCTTCCACAATATGCAATGCTTTAGAATAAATTCCAATAGAGGAAATTGTATTTCGAGCTTCATCACATGGCAAAATTAAAGCGGAATCAGAATTCATATAAACATCATTCAGAGAAACATCTGGATCCAATTCAACATATGAGATATTAAATTCGCCTAAAGCTGTTTTATTTAAAGCCATTAATAAATCTGTGTACATATCGCTTGGTAGATGTAGTATGAAATCTGTCGTAGTCATTTCAATATAACTCACATTCCAAAAATTTCCTAACTCAATTAAAAGTGGATCAGGAATAAAATCCGTTGAAATCATATTCCGTCCGAAAAGATATTCGCAAAATTCATTGAATTTACAAAAAATATCCAATTTCGCATCTTTTAATTCTTTTAGAGTGTTGATATCTGGATAATTTCCAGGAGAGTTGATCAAAGAAAACAAACTTGATTGCAGTCCAGAGATGACAATAATGGAAACAAACATCAAACTCACTGTTAGAATTCTTTCTGAAATGTACGTTACCTTATCCAACCAATAAATAGGTTCAGCCCAAAATAGACTATAGATCTGCCCAAAATTCGTGATTAATCTTGATAAAGTTTTAGGCTGGGATCTTGCAAAAGTTTCAATCAAGAACCAGGCAATCACAGAGAATATCAACGTTACCCAACAGGACATCCAAACTTTCCAGTGAAAACTTCGAATAATCACATCCCAAGAGTCAAGTGTTGGACTTTTATGAACGACTACACACAAAGACATCATATGATATGCATTTGGGAAATCTTTCGTAAATCCTGGCTCTCTTGATACATACATGTCGACATGAGAAAATCTAAACTCTCCATCGATGGCGTTCCATATCTTAAGAATATAGTCTCTGATTGCTAAATCTTTCCCTTCTAATTTTATTTCTTCTTTTAGAGTTTTTATTGTTTTATAGGAAAGTTTTGTTCCTTCTAAATTAGGTCGATGGAAATACAAAGATTCATAAGGTCCCGTTAGCAGAGTATGATTCTTTTCCCAAGGTTTCCTAATAAATACTTTATATTCTCCGTCACAATCTTCTGGCATGTCGAAAATATACAGAGTTCTAAATATAAAAGTATAATCTATAATCCACATGTATTCATCTTGTAATAATGCATCTATATATGCACATTCATCATCGTATTTTTCATACGTGTTTTGAAAGAATAAAATAATTTTATCTAATGAATGAAAATTCAAAAAAGAGATCTCCGAAGGATCAAGATGTAAAATATTCTTTCCTGGTGCAATTCTAATCGGAAATTCACCCAAAGATCCAATTTCTCTTATATAGATTCCATTCATCTTCAAATTCATTAATTTAGTTAATTCATCTATTGTGCCATTATTTTTCCTCTCGAAAAGAAGTAAGTTTCTTGATTGGGATCGAAATGTTTGTCCAACCAATACATTACAAAATTCATAATCCATAGGCGTCATCAATTCAATATCTTCAATGTCAGCATATGATGATGAAATAAACAAACAAATAAACAAACTGTACAAGGTTAAACCCATTTTTTAACGTTTTCACACCCGGATCATAAATTCAACTGAAGTAAATTATAAAAATATATATATATATATCATCTGTGAAGATTATAATCTTTTTTTTTTTTTTTGAATTATTCTTTTACTTTATATAATATTTTGAGGATTATCTCTTTTTTTATCACATTTATTGTTAATATGAATGTGTTATTGATTGTTCCTATTTTTCTTTTCTCTGCATGTGATGTTTAATAATTCATAATTGCATGCTAGCTGGATATTTTCTGGCTCTTCAGTCCTTTTCTCACCTTTATTTTGTCATCGACTAAAGTTCATTTATTATTCAATGCATTCAATACCTCTGATTGCAAACTATCTCCATAATTGCTCTTTGTTCTTATTTTACATATTATCATTGAATCGATTTTTCTATTTTACCTGTTGTGCCTTCAACCTCTTCCGTCAATTCCTTCATCGTTCGCTTACATTAATTATATAGTCCGTTTGGTCTATCATTTCTGATCTTCAATTTCACCCTCCTTTATTCTACATATACTAGGTACCTCCTATTTCAATGCTCCATATCTCTACCAACTAAGTCCTGTCTCTTTAAGTTGCCACCAGATTATTTAATAGGATCGATCAATCCAAATCCTTATGAATTCAAATTTAAACGACGTCATAAATTGAATATTTCCACTATTAGCATATGAAGACCAAGATTCAGATATTAATTTTAATTCCTTTACCAAACGGATTATAAATTCAACTCAACTCGAATAATTCCCTCACACACACATTCACGCAGTCTTTTCGGCAACTCAGGCCATATAAGACCTTTACGATACCCGTTATTGATTAATATATACATATGGGGCCCCCCCTCATACCATAAAAAAAAAACCCCAGCCCCCCGGTCCAGGCATTCTTATTTAAGCCATTTGGTATCCAAATCCGTCAAAATCAATAAAATAAAAATTATATTAATCTAATTGCAACAAATTTGCAGTTGGATTATAAAATTAAAATTAAGATGATGGGTATTTTCATATTGTAGGAAGAAAATGGGAAATAATAATTAAGATTTTGGAGAACTGGGAAACCTAACAGTTGGAAGATGCTTATTAAGGTTAGATTTGAAGGTATCGAGGTTGTAGTTTTTGAGAGGGCTCGCTGGTGTAGTGAGCTAGGGTGTCAGCTTCTGTAAAGAAGATCCCTGTTCAAATCCTTGGCGTGCGGGATTTTTCATTGAATAAAAATATTTATTTAATGTAAACAAATCCTCAAGCAAGCCCTGGATTGGAATATAGGATCTTACCACAATAGCCCTCAGACAAATCTACGAGGAGAGGGAGTTGTTGTGACATCCCGTCCTGTGGAAGGGACGTAAAGAAGGTTCCCTCTCAGTGATGCATTCTTCGAAAGGAGTAGGCTACACGCCGGTGCTGTATAAATATTAGAGTTGTTAAAGTATTTCCTAATAATAGTATAAGAAAGGCACCTTCTAGATCTTCAAATTATAAAATACGAACTCGGGAATCTGAATGTTCTCTTTTCTTGATTAACCTCGTAATTATTTTATTCCACTCGTTCATATGATCCAACCACTGTGCAATTCCATTTTCATAGAATCGTAAAAGGATTATTTTGAGTTCTTTGGGTAATAACAAATCATTATCATAACCTTTATAAAATAATGGAAAAACACCTAAAATCTCTTCCACAATATGCAATGACTCAGAATAAATTCCATTAGAAAAAATTGTATTTCGTGCTTCATCACATGGCAAAATTAGAGAGGAATCAGAATTCATATAAATATCATTCAGAGAAACATCTGGATGGAATTCAACGTAGGAGATAGTAAGGTTGTCAAAATCTTTTGTATTATTAAAAACGATTAATAAGTCTGTAAACATATCGCTTGGCATATTCATCGTGAAATGTGTTATATTCACTTCAATATAACTCACATTCTAAAGATTTCCTAACTTAATTAAAAGTGGATCAGGAATAAAATCCGTTGAAATCATATTCCGTCCGAAAAGATATTCGCAAAATTCATTAAATTTACAAAAAATATCTAATTTTGCATCTTTCAAATCTTTTAGAATGTTGATATCTGGATAAGATCCAGGAGAGTTGATCAAAGAAAACAAACTTGATTGAAGCCCAGAAATGACAATAATGGAAACAAACATCAAAATCACTTATACAAATTAAACACTAGGTTATTTGTTTCAAAGGTTTTATTAATTAAAAATTTACACTTGATACGTATTTCGACAATTCCTTGTCATCATCAGAAGTGATATATTAGAATGTAAACACTTCTGATGATGACAAGGTATTGTCGAAATACATATCAAGTGTAAATTTTTAATTAATAAAACCTTTTAAGCAAATAATCTAGTGTTTAATTTGTATATTTAATTTTAATTAACATTTTATATTCTCAAAGCACATTAAAAATTGGACACATGTTATATGGTATTTTTTTATTGAATTTCGTCTATATTACACCACCTAAAATATTTACCATTCCTCCTGAAACACCCTGTATATTTAATTACAACATTTTGAAATATAGTAATATCTCATTTTTAATCACATTTGTTTATAGAAATTTGATATTTATTGGCTCTTTTTTTTTGTTTGCGTGTATGTGATGATTAATAATTCATAATTGTATGCTAGTTAGACATTTTATCTTTCCATTAGATGAAATTAAGTAGCTGGGACTTTACCTTATTGTATTTTTCGTTTTATTTTTTGACAACTTTTCAGTTCTTTTGGCACCTTCGTTTAGTCATCGAAGAAAGTTCTTTCAATTACATCTGATTATAAACTAATTTCATTATTGTTCTTAATTCTTTGTTCCATATCATTGAATTGATTTTTCTTTATGCCTGTGCGTCCTTAACCTTCTCTGTCAATTCCTTCATCGTATAGTTAATTTAATTATATACTGTGATCAAGTATTTTTTTTCTGCTCGTTGGCATCATCCTTTATTCTACATCAGAGTTTCCCAACCTTTTGAAGTTCACGGCACCTCACGCATAGTTGAGAATAACATTAAACACTAGGGGCACCCATTCTTTTATTGAAATATTAGGTTTGTTTGTTTCAAGCCCGACGTGGATGTGCACAAGTAGCCCAAGCCCACATTTCCCCAGATACACGCCTTCCCACGCCCTTGCTGTGTGAAAACTAAGATAGCCCTCAGGCTACTCGTCGATGCTCTTAGGCTGTTCTGGGGTGTGCTTGGGCTGCCCGAGACCTTACCACACAAAACCCGACTCGCACATGTTTTCCTTCAATTAGCATATGCTCCCGCCTACTTGTCGATAAAGTAGTAAGCCACTTTACCACCCTAAAAACTCAATAAACTTGAGGTAGCAACTCTTCGAAACGAACATGTGTTTTTCTAAAAAATTGTACCGCGCTAACTTGTCGCTAACTTCAACCTTTAGAAAAACGCCGCCATTTTTTTACACATTCTCTGAATCACGTGTAAATTTTGGCGTCCACTAGTGCCCAAAGCGAGAAAATCAAACACCTGGGAGCGGGCAAGTGCTTACCAGGCTCCGCCCACTTGCTTGAAAGAAACACTAGGGAACTTGCCTATGGATGCTCAATTTTGAACCAAACACCTGGAAAATTACCCAAGGTTAGAATCAAAACAAGAGGAAGTTGCCCTAACTTCGCCCACTTTTTCTAATCAAACAACGTTTAAAGCACATTTCGGGCAATGGGCATCCAATGTGCATCCAATTGCTAATAACGAACAAACCTAATATATCAATATAATAAGTAAGGTACGCCTTAACATAATATAATAAACTGTACTACAGTCACTGAGTTAAAATACCGTACATCAATAGTTCTGTTAGGTTAAGAATAGGGTATTTTTTTGGTTTATCTCAATATCCCGCGTCACCCTTTAGCCAATCACGCTGCACCATTGGGTGCCGGGGCACACCGGTTGGGAACCACTGTTCTACATATTCATTCTATCTCAATGCTTCATATCTCTACCAACTAAGTCTACTATTTTGACTCTTTAAGTTGCTTCAGATCTCGCCTGACCTAAGATCATTTCATTCTATTGCTGTTCCAAAAACCAACCTCAATGCTAATTTCAGTAACATCCAACCTTTTCTTCCCTGGTGATACTAGAGTCACACTCCAAACTGATTTCTTGATAGGATCCTAAATATTTATCAAATCACACCATCAGAAATTCAAATTCCAACATCAATTCAATATTTCCACCATCAGCGTTTTGATTCTGATATCTTTCTAAATTCATTTTAACTCCTTTACCAATTGGATTATAAACTCAACTGAACTTGAATAATTAACATATTGCATGTTTTCTCATTATTCTTAATGACTTTTATTTTCTAAATTTACTATCATTTATTTTTTTTTTTTTATGGACGGATGTATAATGTCCAAAGACCTATGATACCAAAATGTTATCAAATCAAAGCATCAAAAATACAAATTCCAAAGACATCATCAAATTGTTATATGCCTGTAAGAATATTGAAAAATGCCAGAAAAAATATGAGAAAAAAAAGATAAGTGTTTGGAGAAGTGGAAGACCTGATAGTAAGGAAATGCTTGTTGCGGTTAGATTTGAAAGTTTAGAAGTTGTAGTATTTTTGAAAATAAAGGCAGACAACTGGCTCCAATCGCCGGAGGTCAAGGGGACAAAGGAAGACTGAAATTAACAAACTTTACTAGTGGTAAAGTGGTAAAGTTAACTGCATAAGAATATTGACATGATACCTTTCTTGCTTTTCGCTTATCTGCTTAATCAGGTTGATTTTTTGGCAGACCATTGATCATGATAATACCTCTAGAAGATTTCAGCATCTTTTATACCTGACCCTAGATCTTTACATTCTCTATTCTTTTTCTCAATGTACATACATGGATGTAAATAAGTGCAGATTCTTATGCAAAGTCGATAGTCTAGTGCTGAAGTTGGGTTTTTTGTGTTTTTGCTTATTCTCCTAAAATAAAGAAAATAATTACCATTCTTAATGTGAAAAAACCTGGGAAAGAAAGGGTTATTATACGATATAAAATTGATATATGTATTATAAGGAAGAAAGAAATTGTAAAAGCTTTTAATTATTATATAATTTATTAATAGAATATCATTAAGAACAGAGTATAGGAAACAGTAAATGAACACGACAAAAAGTTAATTCAAAAAGATTTTCTGAGGAGGTGGTTTTGTTCGAATTTTAATTTGATGTGTTATTAATTCAATGATAAATATTAGAGTTGCTAAAGTATTTCCTAATAATAGTATAAGAAAAGCCCCTTCTAGATCTTCAAATTCAAAAATACGAACTTTGGAATCTGAATGTTCTCTTTTCTTGATTAACTGTGTAATTATTTTATTCCACTCGCTAATATGATCCAACCACTGTGCAATTCCATTTTCATAAAATCGTAATAGCAGTATTTTTAGTTCTTTGGGGAATAACAAATCATTGTCATAACGTCTATAAAATAATGGAAAAACACCCAAAATCTCTTCAACAATATGCAATGCCTGAGTATAAATTCCAATAGAGGAAATTGTATTTCGAGCTTCATCACATGGTAAAATTAACGAGGAATTGGAATTCATAAATACATCATTTAGAGAAACATCTTGTTCAAATTCAACGTATGAGATATTCAGGTTGTCAAAATCTTTTGTATTATTAAAAATGATTAATAATTCTGAATACATATCGCTTGGCATATTAATTATGAAATGTGTCAAGTTCATTTCAATATAAGTCACATTCCAAAGATTTCCTAACTCAATTAAAAGTGGATCAGGAATAAAATCAGTTGAAAACATATTCCGTCCAAAAAGATATTCGCAAAATTCATTAAATTCACAAAAAATATCTAATTTCGCATTTTTTAAATCTTCGAGAGTGTTGATATCTGGATAATTTCCAGGAGAGTTGATCAAAGAGAACAAACTTGATTGGAGTCCAGAGATGACAATAATGGAAACAAACATCAAACTCACTGTTAGAATTCTTTCTGAAATGAAAGTTATCTTATTAATCCAATGAACAGGTTCAGTCCAAAATAGACTAAATATTTGTCCGAAATTTTTGATTAATCTTGATAAAGTTTTAGGTTGGGATCTTGCAAAAGTTTCAATCAAGAACCAGGCAATCACAGAGAATATCAACGTTACCCAACAGGACATCCAAACTTTCCAGTGAAAACTTCGAATAATCACATCCCAAGAGTCAAGTGTTGGACTTTTGTGAACGACCACACACAAAGACATCATATGATAAGCGTTTGGGAAATCGTCCGTAAATCCTGGCTCTCTTGATACATACATGTCGATATCCGATATTTTAAATTCTCCCTCGATGGCGTTCCATTCCTTAAGAATATAATCTCTGATTGCTAAATCTTTCCCTTCTAATTTTATTTCATCTTTTAGAGTTTTTATTGTTATATAGGAAAGTTCGCTACCTTCTAAGTTGGGTCGATGAAAATAGAGAGATTCATAAGTATCTGTTAGTTCCGTATGGTCTTGGACCCAAGGTTTCCGAATAAATATCTTATAATTTTTACCGCAATTTTTTGGCATGTAAAAAATATACAAAGTTCTAAAGAAAAAAGTGTAATCTCTCTTCCACATGAATTCATCTTGTAAATACTTATCTGTATATTTGCATTTATCACGGTATTGTTTATATTTATTTGGAAAGAATAAAATAATTTTATCTAATGAATGAAAATCCAAATCAAAGAGATCTGTTGGCTCAAAATATAGAATATTCATTCCTGGTGCAATTCCTATCGTAAAATCACCAAAAGATCCAAATTCTCTTATATAGATTCCATTCATCTTCAAATTCATCAGTTTTGTTAATTCACTTATTGAGTTTTTATTATTCTTTTCGAAAAAGAAGTAAGTTTCTTGATTGGGATCGAAATGTTTGTCAACCCAATACATCAAAAATTCATAATCCATAGGCTGCATCAATTTAATATTTTTAATATTTGCACATGACTTTAAAATAAACAAACAGATAATCAGGCTTTGTAAAGATAAATCCATTTTTTTAACCCTCTAACTATTGGGTTATAAATTCGACTGACTGTGAGTCAAAATAATAAAACATAAAAAATATTCAATATTTCAAATTTGAAGATTATAATCTAATATTTTTATTTTTTTAAATTATTCTTTTGCTTTATATAATATTTTGAAATTTATCTTTTTTAATCACATTTGTGGTTCATAGAAATTAGTTATTGATTGGCCCTAATTTTTTTTTGGTCTGCATGTGATGATTAATAATTCATCATTGCATGCTAGTTAGACACTGTATCTTTCCATTAGGGTTAATTAAGTATATGGGACTTAACATTTTTGGCTAAATTAAAGAATATGTCGACATTTTTTATCTATGATAGGAAACTTATTTTCCGTTTTTTTTTCTCACGACATTCTCTTTATTAGCCTAAAATAGATGTGGCAAAGTCAATTTGATTTGAGATTTATATAAAAATAAAGACAATGTCGACGTATTGTTAGATCCTTATTGTGTCTTTTAAGGTTCATCACTTCTTTTCGTACGTTCGTTTAGCCAACGAAGAAAGTTCATTCAACCCATCTGTTTACAAACTACTAGGGTCATTCCGAAAGTAATGCCTCCTATTTTTTTATGGGGACTAATGTAGATACATAACTAATAACAGCACAGCTAAACATAGCAATATTTCAGCTAAAGATTGCTGCTGGTCCCGTTGTTCTGCGTTGGGCCAGCATTGGAATGTTCCAAAATGTGAATAATATGTATCTCCGTATAATGCATTGTGTTATTGAATTCTTCACTGCTGAAGGAATTGATCGGATTGAATTCCGTAGACGCTTGGAAACGTTTTATGGAGATGATACAAAAGCAATGTGAGATGATGAGTTCGGCATTTTCAAAGTGGTGAAAAGGGTGTTCATGACTGTTAAGTGCCTCAGCTGGTTCCGATTTTTTACAAAAGCGGCATGCATGCTGTTTCATTTTTGGTAAAAGTGCATGACGAATAGCGAGAACTGGGAGGAAAAATGACAGTTTGTAGCTGAATTATTGCTCTATTTAGCTGAGCTGTTGTCATATATGTACCCCTATTAGTTTCCTTGAAAAAAAAAAATAGGAGGCATTACTTTCGAGTCCTTCCTACTTTCCTCATTGTTCCTAGTTCTTTTTTGCTTGTTCCTATTTCCCATATCATCAGAGAATCGATTTTTATTTTTGCCTGTGCGTCTTTAGCATTCTCCCTTCATCGTGCAGTTAGTTAACTTAATTACATAGTCAAAGTAATTTCTTCATCACCGATATAAGCCCTCTACCAACTAAGTCTACGTTAAACCGCGTGATCTGACCTAAGATCTTTTCATTCCCTATTCTATTTCTGTTCCAAAAACCAATCTTAATCCTGATTTCAGTATCTTTCAACATTTTCTTTCCTGGTGATACTAGAATCACATTCACAACTAATTTCTCAATAGGATCGAAATGTTTATCAACCCAAGTCATCATGAATTCAAATTACGTCATAAATTCAATATTCCCACTATTAGCATATGAAGACAAAGATTCAGATATCTGTCTATGTTCTTTTTAATTCCTTTACAAATCGGATTATAAATTCAACTCAACTTGAATAATTAAAATATTACATGTTTGCTAAATATTCTTAATATTATTTCATCTTAAGTTTGTTGATGTTATGGAATGAAAGAACCTTATATAATTTTTCCGTGTTTTTTTATATAAAATTTATATTTTTGAGGGGGGGGAGGGGGGAAAAAATTTTTCAAACCCCCCCTTTTCGATTTACCACCAAAGCCCCTCTCCTTTGCCCCCCGGTACTTTTTCTTTTCCATCCCACCTATTCTTAATATTATTTATTTAATTTTGTTGAATGAATGATTTTTTCTAAATTTTTAATCATTAATTATCTGCATTTATAAGAATTCATTTTGAATGAGATGTGTTAGTAAATAAGCATTAATAATAATTAAATTAATTAAAAAAGCATGTTCCTTATAATTTTCTATAAGAAAATGAAAATAATTAAGAACAGAAAACTTATTCAGAAATAGAGAGATCTGTGAAGAATTTGGGAAAGAAGAGGTTGGGATATTCGAGTTTAACAAGATATAAATTTGATCTATATGTTATAAGAAAAAAGGAAATTGAAAAATCTTAATTTATTGATAAGTTATTAATAATCATAAAATACCATAACGAAGAAGAAACACAGTAACAGTAATTGGACAAGACACAACGTTAATTCACAAAGGTTTTCTGGAGATATCTTTGTTCGGAATTTAATTTGAAATGTTATTAGTTCAATGATAAATATTACAGTTGCTAAAGTATTTCCTAATAATAGTACAAGAAAGGCACCTTCTAGATCTTCAAATTCAAAAACACGAACTTTGGAATCTGAATGTTCCCTTTTCTTGAATAAACGTGTAATTATTTTATTCCACTCGCTCATATGATCCAACCACTGTGCAATTCCATTTTCATAAAATCGTAAAAGGATAATTTTGATTTCTTTGGGAAATATTAACTCAGTATTATATCGTCTATAAAATAAGGGAAAAACGCCCAAAATCTCTTCCACAATATGCAATGCTTTAGAATAAATTCCAATAGAGGAAATTGTATTTCGAGCTTCATCACATGGCAAAATTAAAGCGGAATCAGAATTCACATAAACATCATTCAGAGAAATATCTGGATGGAATTCAACGTATGAGATATTAAATTCGTCTATATCTGTTTTATTATAAGCCCTTAATAAATCTGTGTACATATCGCTTGGCGTATGAAGTATGAAATGTGTCATATTCATTTCAAAATAAGTCACATTCCAAAGATTTCCTAACTCAATTAAAAGTGGATCAGGAATAAAATCCGTTGAAATCATATTCCGTCCGAAAAGATATTCGCAAAATTCATTAAATTTACAAAAAATATCTAATTTCGCATCTTTTAAATCTTTTAGAGTGTTGATATCTGGATAATTTCCCGGAGATTTAATCAAAGAAAACAAACTTGATTGTAGTCCAGAGATGACAATAATAGAAACAAACATCAAAGACAATGTTAGAATTCTTTCTGAAATGTGCGTTACCTTATCCAACCAATGAACAGGTTCAGCCCAAAATAGACTATAGATTTGTCCAAAATTTGTGACTAATCTTGATAAAGTTTTAGGCTGGGATCTTGCAAAAGTTTCAATCAAGAACCAGGCAATCACAGAGAATATCAACGTTACCCAACACCATATCCAAACTTTCCAGTGAAAACTTCGAATAATCACATCCCAAGAGTCAAGTGATGGACTTTTATGAACGACCACACATAAAGACATCATATGATAAGCATTTGGAAAATCTTTCGTAAATCCTGGTTCTCTTGATACATACATGTCGACATGAGAAAATCTAAACTCTCCCTCGATGGCGTTCCATTTCTCAATTATATAATCCCTGATTGCTACATCTTTCCCTTCTAATGTTATTTCATCTTTTAGAGTTTTTATTGTTATATAGGAAAGTTTGCTACCTTCTAAATTAGGTCGATGAAAATAAAGAGATTCATAAGGTCCCGTTAGCAGAGTATGATTCTTTTCCCAAGGTTTCCTAATAAATACTTTATATTCTCCGTCACAATCTTCTGGCATGTAGAAAATATACAGAGTTCTAAAGAAGTAAGTGTAATCTACCTTCCACATTTCTTCATGTAAAAATTCATCTGTATATTCACATTCATCACCGTATTTTTCATACTTGTTTTGGAAGAATAAAATAATTTTATCTAATGAATGAAAATCCAAATCAAAAAGTTCCGAAGGGTCAAGGTATAAAATATTCTTTCCTGGTGCTAATCGAATCGCAAATCTATCTAAAGATCCAAATTCTCTTATATAGATTCCATTCATCTTCAAATTCATCAGTTTAGTTAATTCATCTATTGTACCATTATTACTCCGCTCGAAAAAGAAGTAAGTTTCTTGATTGGGATCGAAATGTTTGTCAACCCAATACATTACAAATTCATAATCCTTTGGCGTCATCAATTCAATTTCTTCAATATCAGCATATGACGTTAAAATAAACAAACAAATAATCAAACTGTACAAGGTTATACCCATTTCCTAACCCTTTAATACTTAGATCATAAAATCAACTGAAGTAAAATATTTAAAAATAAAATATGTGAAGATGATAATCTTTTTTTTTTATTATTATTCTTTCACTTTATATAATATTTTGAAGATTATCTCTTTTTTTATCACATTTAAATACGAAGGTGTTATTGATTGTCCCTATTTTTCTTTTCTCTGCATATTAATAATTCATAATTGCATGCTAGATGGACATTGCTCTTTTCTTTTCAAAAAAAGATAATTTCTGGGCTCTTTTCCAATTTGTCCAATCCTCCCAATGACTAAATTTGCTTTCCAACTGAGTTCATATACCCCAATGTCGTGCTGTGGTCTTGTGGTAAGGGCACACTGAGCGCAAATTGGTGGATCCGTGGTTCGACTACCGGCGGCACACCCTTATATCTTCCAACTAAGTCATAAATTGAATATTTCCACTATTAGTATATGAAGACGAAAATTTCAATTCCTTTACCAAACGGATTATAAATTCAACTGAACTCGAATCATTAAATTATCGCATGTTCATTATTCTTAATATTTATTTATTAATGACTTTTTTTCTATGTTATTATCAATTATTATCTCCATTGATCCACATTCATTATGATTGAGATGTGTTAGTAAATAGACATTAATCATTAATTAAATTGATTAAAAACTAACCAAGGTGTTGTGTCATTCTTTATTTGTCGTCAAGATCAATAATTACCCTTAGCAGTTGGATTATAAAATTAAAATCAATCAACAAAACAGTATCAAAATCAAACTTGAAGATTATTTTTTTTATGAATGGACGGATAAGGTTCAAAGACCTATGATGGGTATTGACATATGCTAGGAAGAATATGGGAAAAAATAAATATGATTTTGGAGAACTGGGGGAAACCAAACAGTATGAAGATGCCTATTATGGTTAGATTTGAAAGTTTAGAGGTTGTAGATTATGAAAAATCAGATTCAAATAACTAGTTCCTATGGAAACAAACGAAGACAGAAATTATACTATTCTAGCTAAACTTGATAGGAATATTGAGATGATATTCTTTCTTTTCGGTTATCTGCTGGATAGTGTGGAATTATTGATTTTTTGGCAGAGCGTCGATAACACAGGCCGGCGAATTTGAATTATTTTTCTGCGGCACGGGGTTTAAGAGGTCTCTCAACCTAATTTTGGTGTTTTGAATTCAAATATCTTAACAGTTTTTTCGTATCACGTAAGGTTTTGTTGCCATGTTGAAATGAAAATTAAATTATATGTAAAAACCATAATACTTTAAATTTCTCTAAAAAAAAAAACTACAGAGGTTTGATGACATCGATTGTACAGTTAAAATAGTTTAAAATAAATAAAGAATTACTAACATACTCTAAGAGCTATTTTCTCCTCCTCTTAGCAAGAAATGAACGCTGAGTTGATTGGCGTTTGTGATCCTGGCGAGGATTTTCTCTCACCAAACCCCAACAGTAGTCGGCCATCATGGAGACCCTCCATCGACCCTGGTACCTCGTTTCCATCTCTTTTATGTCTTGATCTCACCATGTTCTTCAATCTGTGCTCCTAAATTCTCTGGGAAATGTTCAAGATGAGAGTGGAGGAAGTGTAACTTCAAGCTTATCCCCATACCTACATACATACATTACCCAGAAACTTCTCGATGACTTCCTTGTATGATTCCCAAGCTTGAAGTTCCATGTCAGACATGCAGTTTTTAAAAGTAACATCCTTAATAAGTTTGCGAATTTGTGGGTCATCAAAAACGCCTTCCTTCACCTTTGCCTCCGACAGTAACGGAAATTTTTTAGCAATACATATACGCATACGCGTGATGGACCGCACGCTCTTATTTTTGTGTTAAAAATAGAATTGTGCAAAAACTGTACGTGAATCGCAAAAACTAATAACATTTCCGTTATCAGGGGATTTGACTTGACTTATCTGCATTAAAATATCTCATGCCGCAAAATCTTCGTAGGCTTGTGTAATTCCTTTAGAAGATTTCATGATCATTTATATCTGTTCTTAGATCTTAACATTTACAATTCTATTTCATAACATTCAACTTATTCTATCTTTTTTTTACCTTATTGAATCCAACTTTTCAAGCTTCCAGATCATAATGGAACCAAGGTACTTATATTCCTTTGATTGTTTTAGAAACACAAGGCTTATAAGACTGATTATAATATATATTGAAACATTTTCATTGTTAATACCGGTTGATACCCTTGACTTTAAACAAAACATATATAATTAACAAATTTTATTTAAATGGAAACATGGGTCTGCGTATGTGGGTAAATAAGTGCTTCTTGCTGAGAATTCTTAGTCCAAGTCGAAGCTTTACTCAATATGTTTGATCTATATATTACAAGGAAGAAATAAATAGTAAAAGTTTCTAACTTATAGATAATTTAGTAGTGTAATTTCATTAAGAAGAGATTGATTGATTATATTTATTTTGGGCCAGGGCTGTCTCGCCCCATTAGACTTCATAAAATTTTACATATATAATAAGAAAAATGAAAAATGTACATTTATGAGTAACAGAAAATAATATATACAGAAGGGAAAAGAGTTTTAAAAAACAAAAAAGTAACATTAAAAGAAAGAGGATTACAAAAAAAAAGTGAGTTTAAAGTCAGTTATTCAGAATCCCGGACCGGGAGAGACAGAGTATAAGTTGGAGTAAAACAAAAAGTTAAATCAAAAATATTTTCTGAGGAGGTGACTTTGTTCGAATTTGGGAATGTACAGGTTCGGATGCATTAGACGATATATGACCCAAGTTTGATCTATATGTTATAAAAAGAAAAGATTTTAACTTATAGACAATTTATTAGTATAATTTCATTATGAAGAGACAGAGTATAAGCAGAGTAGAATAAAAATTAATTCAAAAAGATTTTATGAGGAGGTGGCTTTGTTCGAATTTTAAATTGATATCTTATCAGTTCAATTATAAATATTAAAGTTGCTAAAGTATTTCCTAATAATAGTATAAGAAAGGCCCCTTCTAGATCTTCAAATTCAAAAACACGAACTTTGGAATCTGAATGTTCTCTTTTCTTGATTAAACGTGTAATTATTTTATTCCACTCGCTCATATGATCTAACCACTGTGCAATTCCATTTTCATAAAATCGTAAAAGGATTATTTTGAGTTCTTTGGGAAATAACAAATCATTATCATAACCTCTATAAAATAATGGAAAAACACCCAAAATCTCTTTCACAATATGCAAAGCCTGAGTATAAATTCCAATAGAGGAAATTGTATTTCGTGCTTCATCACATGGCAAAATTAGAGAGGAATCAGAATTCATATAAACATCATTTAGAGAAACATCTGGATGGAATTCAACGTAGGAGATATTAAATTCAGCAATATTTGTTTTATTAAAGACAATTAATAATTCTGTGTACATATCGCTTGGCATATTCCGTAAGAAATGTGTCATATTCATTTCAAAATAAGTAACATTCCAAAGATTTCCTAACTCAATTAAAAGTGGATCAGGAATAAAATCCGTTGAAATCATATTCCGTCCGAAAAGATATTCACAAAATTCATTGAATTTACAAAAAATATCTAATTTCGCATTTTTTAAATCTTCGAGAGTGTTGATATCTGGATGATTTCCAGGAGAGTTGATCAAAGAAAACAAACTTGATTGGAGTCCAGAGATGACAATAATGGAAACAAACATCAAACTCACTGTCAGAATTCTTTCTGAAATGAATGTTATTTTATTAATCCAATGAACAGGTTCAGCCCAAAATAGACTATAGATCTGCCCAAAATTCGTGATTAATCTTGATAAAGTTTTAGGCTGGGATCTTGCAAAAGTTTCAATCAAGAACCAGGCAATCACAGAGAATATCAGCGTTACCCAACAGCACATCCAAACTTTCCAGTGAAAACTTCGAATAATCACGTCCCAAGAGTCAAGTGATGGACTTTTATGAACGACCACACACAAAGACATCATATGATATGCGTTGGGAAAATCTTTCGTAAATCCTGGTTCTCTTGAAACATACAACTCGACATCCGAATTTTTAAACTCTCCCTCGATGGCGTTCCATTTCTCAATTATATAATCCCTGATTGCTAAATCTTTTCCTTCTAATTTTATTTCATCTTTTAGAGTTTTTTTGTTAATATAGGAAAGTTTGCTACCTTCTAAATTAGGTCGATGGAAATACAGAGACTCATAGGGTCCCGTTAGTAGAGTATGATTCTCTTCCCAATGTTTCCTAATAAATACTTTATATTCTTCATCACAATCTTCTGGCATGTAGAAAATATAAAGAGTTCTAAAGAAATAAGTGTAATCTCTAAACCACATTTCTTCATCTTGTAAAAACACATCTGTATATTCACATTCATCATAATATACTTCATAAGTTTTTTGGAAGAATAAAATAATTTTATCTAATGAATGAAAATCCATATCAAAAAGTTCCGAAGGGTCAAGATATAAAATATTCTTTCCTGGTGCTAATCGAATTGCAAATCTACCGAAAGATCCAAATTCTCTTATATAGATTCCATTCATCTTCAAATTAATCAGTTTGGATAATTCATCTAGTGTGTTATTATTACTCTCCTCGAAAAAGAAGTAAGTTTCTTGATTGGTATCGAAATGTTTGTCAACCCAATACATTACAAATTCATAATCCATAGGCCTCATCAATTCAATATCTTCAATCTCAGCATATGAGGTTGAAATGAACAAACAAATAAATAATCGGTATACGGTTAAACCCATTTTTCAACCCTTTAACACCTAGATCATATATTCAACTGAATCAAAATAATAACAAAAAACAAATATACCAAATGTGAAGATTATAATCTTTCTTTTTTTTTTTTTTTTTGAATTATTCTTTTGCTTTATATAACATTTTCAAGATTATCTCTTTTTTTATCACATTAGTTGATAATAGGAATTTGTTATTGTTTCTATTTTTTTTTTCTCTGCATGGTTAATAATTCATGATTGCATGCTCGTTGGACATTGCATTTTTATCAAACAAGACATTTTCGGCACTTCAGTTCTTTTCTCACCATCTTTTAGTTATTGAAGAAAGCTCGATAATTTTTCAATACATCTGATTGCAAACTACTTTCATTATTGTTTGCTTGTTCCATATAATCAGTGAATCGATTTTTCTTTTTGCCTGTTCGTCCTTAACATTCTCTGTAAATTCCTTCATCGTAAAGTTCAATTAATTACATAGTCTACTTATTTTCTTCATCTTCGATATATCAGTTTCCTTTATTCTCAATGCTCCATATCTCTACTAACTAAGTCCACTATCCTGCCTCTCTAAGTTGCTTCAGATCACTCCTTACCTAAGATCTTTTCATTTTCTATTCTTTTGCAGTACCCAAAACCAACCTCAACGCCGATTTCAGTAACGCGTACTAGACTCACAATCACAACTGATTTCTTAATAGGATCGAAATCTTTATCAATCCAAATTATGAATTCACATTACAAGACGTCATAAATTAAATATTTCCACTATTAGTGAAGATAAAAAGATAAATAAAGATTCAGATATCTAGATTAATTTATTTTAATTCCTCTACCAATCGGATTATAAATTCAACTGAACTCGGAAATTATAATATTGCATGTTTACTCATTATTCTTAATATTATAGTTATTTATTAATGACTTTTTTTCTAAATAATTATCAATTATTATCTCTAATGATCCACATTCATTATTATTCAGATGCATTATTAATTAAACATATTTCATTAATTAAATTGATTGAAAATAGTATAAAAGTCCAATAAGATGCAGTCATATACTAGGAGAAAATAATATATTTGAGAACGTGGGAACAGCTAACAGTAAGAAGATTAGATTAGAAAGTTTAGAGGTTGTATGTAGATTTTGAGAAAATAGTCAAATAACTACTAGAAAATTTTGAGAGACCTTTAAAAATATATTTTTTAGCTCATCTTTAGAGATGTCTCTTAAAACATGATATACCAACATATTTTCATACGAGATTCGAAAAAAGTTGGTTTTTTGCGCCACCCTATTATTTATATTCGATTCCTTCTTGCTTTTCGGGTATCTGCTGAAACGGGTGGAATGATTATAATAAATTTATTGGAAAATAATTTATTTTCGATAATCCAGATATTAGATCGAGTAAAGAAGCATCTTTAAAATTAAACAATAAAATATTAGCCGGCAATTTTTCTGGAGCGATAGAGCAATGGGCGTAAATTTAATGTCAGGGAGCTCCGGCCAGCTGTGAACAGCAAAAGTTTTAGATAGAGAAATTGAGAAAGAACTTGGGAATGTACAGGTTCGGATGCATTACACGATATAGGCCCTAAGTTTGATCTTTATGTTATAAAAAAGAAAAGATTTTAACTTTTTGATGGATCTTCACGTTTTGAGGTCCCCTGAATCCAAAAAAGTGGTTTTCGCGACATGGTCTGTCTGTGGGTGGGTGGGTGGGTGTGTGTTCAATATTAAGCATGAAGGAATTTATTGTAGCTACGAGGTTGAAATTTTATATTTAAGTTAAACACCCCCCGGGACCGAGAAATAAGCTTTTAATCAAAATCGGCCAAGGAGTACTAGTACTTTACTGATGTACTTTTTCAGTTTTTTCGATTTTCTCAAAATTTGCTCCAACGATTTTTTTTTTTAAATTCAAAAATCAATTATTTTTTAGATGATCTTTAAAATGTATATTCTCATTTTGTGATTGAAATCTTGTGAAGACCACTTTACTCTTGTACTCCATAGAAAAGATAGGAGAAATGGTTGCCATGGTAACAAAATATAAATATTTTGCCATACTTATAAATTTTACAACTTGAAAATCGAATGTACCGTACTGTCGGGAACTAAATACATGTCGACACTGTTCTTAGTTTTTTTTTTTTTTTTTTTGCTTTTTACATACCATTTATCTATTTGCCTGTACGTCCTTAACATCCTCCGTCAATTCCTTCATCATACAATTAACTTAATTACATAGTTCAAGAATTTTCTTCATTTTCTCAATGCTCCATATATTTACCAACGAATTCTTCTATCCTTTCTCTTTAAATTACCTCAGATCACCAAGAGCATTTCATTCCCTATTCTATTTCTGTTCCAAAAACCAACCTCAATCCTTATTTCAGTAAATTTCAACATTATCTTTCCTGGTGATACTAGACTCACATTTCTTAATAAGATCAAAATGTTTATCAGCCCAAGTCACCATGAATTCAAATTACAACGATGTAAAATTGAATATTTCCACTATTAGCATATAAAGTCAAAGTTTCAGATATCTGTCTAAGTTCTTCGTAATTCCTTTACAAATCGGATTATATATATATATCCAACTGAACTCACTAATTAAAATATTGTATGTTTGCTCATTATTATCAATAATAACTTTTTTTCTTCTAAATTTGATATCATTAATTATCTGCATTTATCCTCATTCATAATGATTGAGTTGCATTATAAAATAAGCATTAATCATTAATTAAACAATCATGTTCCTTATAATTATCTATAAGAAAATGAAAATAATTAAAAACAGAAAACGTATACAGAAATTTAGGATCATTCTTAATCTGTGAAGAATTTGGGAAAGAACAGATTGGGATATATAACCCGGTATAAATTTTATCTCTATATTATAAGAAAGAAAGAAATTGTAAAAGATTTTAACTTTTTTTTATTTTTATTAATAATTTATTAATATTCATAAAATACCATTGTGAAGAAGCAGAGTTACAGTAAATGGACAAAGCAAAAAGTTAGTTCAAAAAGATTTTCTGAGGAGGTGGGTTTGTTCGTATTTTAATTTGATATGTAATTAATTCAATTATAAATATTAGAGTTGCTAAAGAATTTCCTAATAATAGTATAAGAAAGGCGCCTTCTAGATCATCAAAATTAAAAACACGAACTTTGGAATCTGAATGTTCTCTTTTCTTGATTAAACGTGTAATTATTTTATTCCACTCGCTCATATGATCCAACCACTGTGCAATCCCGTTTTCATAAAATCGTAAAAGGATTATTTTGAGTTCTTTGGGAAATATTATATCTTTTTCATATGCTCTATAAAATAATGGAAAAACACCCAAAATCTCTTCCACAATATGCAATTCCTTAGAATAAATTCCAATAGAGGAAATTGTATTTCGAGCTTCATCACATGGCAAAATTAAAGCGGAATCAGAATTCATATAAACATCATTCAGAGAAATATCTGGATGGAATTCAACGTAGGAGATATTAAATTCGTCTATATCTGTTTTATTAAAAACCACTAATAATTCTGTGTACATATCGCTTGGCATATACGTTGTGAAATGTGTCATATTCATTTCAATATATGTTACATTCCAAAATTTTCCTAATTCAATTAAAAGGGGATCAGGAATAAAATCCGTTGAAATCATATTCCGTCCGAAAAGATATTCGCAAAATTCATTAAATTTACAAAAAATATCTAATTTCGCATCTTTTAAATCTTTTAGAGTGTTGATATCTGGATAAGATCCAGGAGAGTTAATCAAAGAAAACAAACTTGATTGGAGTCCAGAGATGACAATAATAGAAACAAACATCAACGCCAGGGTTAGAATCCTTTCTGAAATGTGCGTCACCTTATTCAACCAATGAATAGGTTCCGTCCAAAATAGACTATAGATGTGTCCAAAATTTGTGACTAATCTTGATAAAGTTTTAGGCTGAGATCTTGCAAAAGTTTCAATCAAGAACCAGGCAATCACAGAGAATATCAACGTTACCCAACACCACATCCAAACTTTCCAGTGAAAACTTCGAATAATCACATCCCAAGAGTCAAGTGTTGGACTTTTATGAACGACCACACACAAAGACATCATATGATATGCATTTGGGAAATCTTTCGTAAATCCTGGCTCTCTTGATACATACAACTCGACATATGTTAATCTAAACTCTCCTTCGATGGCGTTCCATTTCTTAAGAATATAGTCTCTGATTGCTAAATCTTTCCCTTCTAATGTTATTTCATCTTTTAGAGTTTTTATTGTTATATAGGAAAGTTTGCTACCTTCTAAATTAGGTCGATGAAAATAAAGAGATTCATAAGGTCCCGTTAGCAGAGTATGATTTTGTTCCCAAGGTTTCCTAATAAATACTTTATATTCTGCGTCACAATCTTCTGGCATGTAGAAAATATAAAGTGTTCTAAAGAAGTAAGTGTAATCTTGATACCACATTTCTTTATCTTGTAAAAACTTATCTATATATTCACATTCATAATCGTATTCTTCATACTTGTTTTGGAAAAATAAAATAATCTTATCTAATGAATGAAAATCCAAATCAAAGAGCATCGAAGGGTCAAGATATAAAATATTCTTTCCTGGTGCTAATCGGATTGCAAATCTACCTAAAGAAAAATATTCTCTTATATAGATTCCATTCATCTTCAAATTCATCAGTTTGGTTAATTCATCTATTGTGCCATTACTTTCTTCGAAAAAAATGTAAGTTTCTTGATTGGGATCGAAATGTTTCTCCACCCAATACATCAAAAATTCATAATCCTTTGGCGTCATCAATTCAATATCTTCAATCTCACCATATGACTTTGAAATACACAAACAAATAATCAAACGGTATAAAGCTAAACCCATTTTTTAACCCTTTAACCTCTGGATGATAAATTCAACTGAATCAAAATATATATAAAAATATATAAATATTATATCAAATGTGAAGATAATAATCTTTTTTTTTTTTAAATTATTGTTTTCAAAATATAAATATTTATATTATACTTTGGTTTTAAAGATTATCTCTTTTTATATCTTTTTGTTGTTAGTAGAATTTTATTGATTGTTCCTATCTCTATTTCCTCTGCATGTGATGGTTAATAATTCATAATTGCATGATAGGTGGACAATGCATTTACCCAATCACACAAAGTTCTCGTTCTTTTTAAGGGTCTTCAGTACTTTTCTCACCTACATTTAGCCATCGAAGAAAATTTTTCATTCTTCAATCCATCCAATTTCATCTGATTACAAACTACTTTTCTCATTGTTTTTTGTTTTCTTTTGATGGTTTCTATTTTCCCAAACATCATTGAATCAATTTTTCTTTTTGCCTGTTATGACCATAGGCGTAACTAGAGAATTTAACTTGGGGGGGGGGGGGCAAGGGAACAGCTATCCCCGCTGGAGGGGCCATGGGACCAGCTATCCCCCGGGGGAAAGTTCTATATTCTCAATTTTTCTTGGGGCAAGGAGTTTTCTGGGAGGAGTGCCGGGGCCCTCCCCCACCCAGGCACCCCCCCCTAGTTACGCCCATGGTTGTGACCTTAACCTTTTCCGTTAATTCCTTCATCGTTCTGTTTAATTTAATTATATAGCCCTAACATTTTCTTTTAGTTTATCATTTTCTTCTTCGATATATCATCATTCTTTATTCTATATCTATATTCTATCTCGATGCTTAATATCTCTGCCAACTAAGTCTACTATCCTACCTGCTTAAGGTGCAGATCATCCCTAACCTAAGATCTTTTCGTTCTCTATTCTATTGCTCTTCCTATAACCAACTAACCTCAACGCTGATTTCAGTAACGTACAACGTTTTCTTTCCTTGTGAAATTCGACTCATATTCACAACTGATTTCTTAATAGAATCGAAATTTGTATCAATCCCTATCCCTATCAATTCAAATTGCAACGACATCATAGATATGGACATAACTAGATAAACTGTCTAGTAGACTATATTAAGTTAATATGATACAACATATACATAATAAATCTCAATGTAAAATTTGCGCCTGTTTTTTGAATTTTGATTCCCTTTTGCTTGTGGATCCTTTAAGAATATTTCACACAACTCTAAGGTTCCGCAGAACCCTGGTTGGGAAACGGTCCTATAGCTTTACTAAATTGGAGCAATTAAACAAAAAATATATAGGGCTATATTCATATTTTATACGTCCTCGCTCAGAACATATTTCTCGAGTGTGGGGACACTACAACTCATCAACAACAGTACACACACACACACATTCCCACAAACATACACTTCTCCCAAAAAACGTCTATTAATATACACACGCTCAACCAAGAAATACCCAAACCCGTATCTTACCAGGACCAATACTGGCTCTCGGAGACACCGCCCCATAGGCCACATCATCAGGCAAATATGCCCCGACAAAAGGGACCCAAAATTGTGTAATTCTGAGTGTCCTAAAAAGCCCCGCCGAAGGACAGCTTACCCCTGTCATTGTTCTAAGGATTTTTTTTTTATTAGTTTCAGAGGATTTGCTTTGACATGGTAGATACCACCCCATACTATCAAGCCATATCTGAATATGGAGAAAAAATAAAATAGTTTAGAGGCCTGGGGGAGACCTAACAGCATGAAGATGCTTGTTGAGGGTTATATTTGAAAGTTTAAAAATTATAATTTTTGGGACAATAGCGGCAGATAACTGGTTTCAATGGGGACAAAGCGAGACTGAAATTATACCTACTACGCATCATTACTTGACAAGCTAAAAGCAGAATTTTCAATAAAACGGCTTCATTTGCACAAAAGAAAATTTATTTCATCAATATAACGCGACATCTCACACCTCAGCGGTTGCCATTTCGAAAATCTACGAATTGCGGTTTGAACTGCTTGACCACTTTACATACTCACCAGATTTAGACCCAAGTGACTTTGTTCAAAAAGTTAAAAGTTTCACTCACATGACAGAGATCATCGTCAAACGAAGAGGCCATCACCTTAACAATTATTTTTGAAGAAAAAGACGCGGAGTAAGAGATGGGAGCATCGCAGGGGGAAGTGTTTAGACTTACAAAGAGATATATAGAAGAGCTATAGAGAAAAATAAAAATAAATTTGATAAAAAAGTGTCTTGTATCTTGGTTAGGTTGGAAACTTTTCTGCCCACTCTCGTATAGGCAAATAATTGGTTTCAATGGGGATAAAGGAAAACTGAAATTGAAAAGTTCTACTTGCTAGATACCTTACTTGCTTTTTGGTTATCTACTAAATCGCGGGTAATGATTGATTTTATGGCATATCATGATAATACCTGTAGAAGATATTTCAGCATCTTCTATACCTGTTCTTAGATTTCCGGTTATCTTCTCAAACGGGTGGAATTATTATAATAAATTTATTGTAACATAATTTATTTAAAAAAAAAAACTCACCGTCCATCCATTGGTGGGGAAAAAAACCCTTTTTAAAATTAAAATTTTTACTAACAAATTTTTCCCTTTTTTCCTGTACGAATGTCTCTGACAGATCAAATGTATTAGTTCCATATCTTAGCTGTCAAAGAAAAAATTACCTCACTTTTTGGTTAAAGCCATTTTTCTTGAGCGATAGACCAAGAAAGTTTAATTAATGTTAGGGTGTTGAGGTCAGCAAAAATTTTTGCTCTTTCGCGCATGTTTATTGTAGCCAACAGTCATCCAAATAGATAGAAACAAATACGTACAAAAAAGTTAAGCGAATTCGCTTTGCTGCTCTACCGCTCAATGCTCGTATTGTACCCGAGGCCTAAGGCTTATGAGAGTTTACTAATATCTTGTTGATACTATATTTGTACAGTACGGTTTTTTTTTTTTTTTTAAGTTAATAAATGCATGTTCATAATTCGAGTAAATTTCTTAGAGGAAAATAATAAGAAGCGAGTCTAGAAAACGGCCAATGATTTTTTACTATATTAGTAAACTTTTTAGGGTTTCTTTCTTTATTTAAACTCTTTATTAGCCTAAACTCGAGCACGGAAAGCCAATTTGGACCAAATATCTCTAAAAATCCATAGTGTCGGCCTTCGTCTCGGTTAGTTTCGGTCCAAAACCGTTCAGTTTGAATAAAAATGGGAGCCAAAGGCTGCTCATTTCGTTTTTTTTTTTTTGGAAATATCCAATCGCTTCTAACTGAATTGTTTTGGACCGAAACTAACAGAACCGAAGCTGAGAGTTCCCTAGGTATTTGAAACTTTTTTTTTTTTCTAAACCAGCTGAACCTTAGCCGGACCGAACCGGGCAAAGTCGGGACCCCTACAAGTTGTTTTTAGATGATAAGTACAATTGATGAAAAAACAAAAACAAAAAGTAAGTTAAAATACCCTTTTTATAGAGTAAAGTCATCTTCATATTTCTTCTATATTTCCGTTATTTTTAGAGATATTTGGTCCATTTGGAGCCAATAATAAAGATTAAAAAGAGATACAGAAATTGAGGAACATATTTAATTTGCGAAGAATTTGGGAATGTACAGGTTCGGATGCATTACACGATATATGACCCAAGTTTGATCTATATGTTATAAAAAAGAAAAGATTTTGACTTATGAACAATTTATTAGTATATTAATAATTTCATTATGAAGAGACAGAGTATAAGTTGGAGTAAAACAAAAAGTTAATTTAAAAAGATTTTCGGAGGAGGTGGCTTTGTTCGAATTTTAAATTGATATCTTATCAGTTCAATTATAAATATTAAAGTTGCTAAAGTATTTCCTAATAATAGTATAAGAAAAGCGCCTTCTAGATCTTCAATTTCAAAAACACGAACTTTGGAATCTGAATGTTCTCTTTTCTTGATTAACCTCGTAATTATTTTATTCCACTCGCTCATGTGATCCAACCACTGTGCAATTCCATTTTCATAAAATCGTAAAAGGATTATTTTAAGTTCTTTGGGAAATATCAAATCATTTTCATAACCTCTATAAAATAATGGAAAAACACCCAAAATCTCTTCAACAATATGCAATTCCTTAGAATAAATTCCAATAGAGGAAATTGTATTTCGAGCTTCATCACATGGTAAAATTAAAGCGGAATCAGAATTCATATAAACATCATTTAGAGAAACATCTGGATGGAATTCAACATATGAGATATTAAAGTTCGACTATCATCTGTTTTATTAAAAACCATTAATAAGTCTGTAAACATATCGCTTGGCATATTCATCGTGAAAAGTGTCATATTTACTTCAATATATGTCACATTCCAAAGATTTCCTAACTCAATTAAAAGTGGATCAGGAATAAAATCAGTTGAAATCATATTCCGTCCGAAAAGATATTCGCAAAATTCATTGAATTTACAAAAAATATCCAATTTTGCATCTTTTAATTCTTTTATAGTGTTGATATCTGGATAATTTCCAGGAGAGTTGATCAAAGAAAACAAACTTGATTGGAGTCCAGAGATGACAATAATGGAAACAAACATCAACGCCACGGTTAGAATCCTTTCTGAAATGTGCGTTACCTTATCCAACCAATAAATAGGTTCAGCCCAGAATAGACTATAGATTTGTCCAAAATTCGTGATTAATTTTGATAAAGTTTTAGGCTGAGATCTTGCAAAATTTTCAATAAAGAACCAGGCAATCACAGAGCAGATCAACGTTACCCAACAGCACATCCAAACTTTCCAGTGAAAACTTCGAATAATCACATCCCAAGAGTCAAGTGTTGGACTTTTATGAACGACCACACACAAAGACATCATATGATATGCATTTGGGAAGTCTTTTGTAAATCCTGGCTCTCCTGATATATACATATCCATATCCGAATATCTAAAGTCTCCCTCGTTGGCGTTCCATTTCTCAAGAATATAATCTCTGATTGCTAAATCTTTCCCTTCTAATTTTACTTCATCTTTTAGAGTTTTTTTGTTAATATAGGAAATGGTGCTACCTTCTAAATTAGGTTGATGAAAATACAGAGATTCATAAGGTCCCGTTAGTTCAGTATGATTCTCTTCCCAAGGTGTCCTAATAAATACTTTATATTCTTCGTCACAATCTTCTGGCATGTCGAAAATATACAGAGTTCTAAACAAATAAGTGTAATCTTTTTGCCAAAGATATTCATCTTGTAAATACTTATCTGCAAATTCACATTCATAATCATATTCTTCATATTTGTTTGGAAAGAATAAAATAATTTTATCTAATGAATGAAAATTCAAAACAAAGATCTCCGAAGGATCAAGATATAAAAAATTCTTTCCTGGTGCTATTCGATTCGCAAAATCTTCGAAAGGTCCAAATTCTCTTATATAGATTCCATTCATCTTCAAATTCATCAGTTTGGTTAATTCATCTATTGTACTTTTATTACTTTCCTCAAAATAAAAGTAAGTTTCTTGATTTGAATCGAAGTGTTTCTCAACCCAATACATTAAAAATTCATAATCCATAGGCGTCATTAATTCAATATCTTCAATCTCAGCATATGATGATGAAATGAACAAAGAAATAATCAAACGGTATACGGTTAAACCCATTTTTCAACCTTTTAACACCTCGATCATAAATTCAACTGAATCTAAACAATAATAAAAAAAAATATATAGGAAAGAACTGGAGAATAAAAACCAGCAATTGATGGACCCTCTCACATCATCTTTAATTGGCAAATATTTCGACTGGCATTACGCCTAGTCATCATCAGTGCAAACAAATGATTTGGTGGAGGGCCCGTGTCAAACAATGGTTGAGGATTATTTTAAAATTTCTCGGAGAAGCAGGGGTCAGACGCAAGTGCAAGCGAAATTGCAAAAAATATATATATATCAAATGTGAAGATTATAATCTTTCTTTTTTTTCCAATTATTCTTTTGTTTTGAAATACATAATATTTTCAATACTATCTCTTTTTATCACATTTATTGTTAATAGGAATGAGTTATTGATTCTTCCCTTTTTTTCTTTTCTCTGCATGAGATGTTTAAAAATTCATAATTGCATGTTAGCTGGATATTGCATTTTTGCCTATCAAACAAGGCATTTTCTGGCATCTCAATTCTTTTCTCACCTTCTTTTAGTCATCGAACAAAGTTCTTTCATTATTCAATCCATCTAATTATATCTAATACAAAGTATAATTGCTCTTTATTCTTTTTTGCTTGTTCTTATTTTCCATATATTCTTTGGATCTATTTTTCTTTTTGCCTGTTGTTCCGTTAACCTCTTCAGTCAATTCCTTCATCGTACAGAATTATATAGTCCAATCATTTTCTTTTGGTCTTTTCATTTTCATCTTCTAATTCAGCATTCTACATATATATCCTATTTCGATGCTCCACATCTCTGCCAAATAAGTATACTATCCTACCTCTTTAAGTTGTTTCAGCTGCCGCCTGAAGTAAAATATTTTCCATCTCTGTCCAATGTGGACAAAGAAGCCTGAAATTTGGAAATTCTACGATTCCTTCTTGCTTTTCGGTTATCTGCTGAATCGGGTGGAATGATTATAATAAATTTATTGGAACATAATTTATTTTTAAAAAACTCACCGTCCATCCATAGATTAGATCGAGTAAAGAAGTATCTTTAAAATTAAACAATAAAATATTTACTAAAATATTATTCCCTTTTTCCTGTCAGAATGTCTCTGACAGATCAAATGTATTACTTCCATATCTTAACTGCCAAGGAAAAAAAAACCTAACTTTTTGGTTAAGGCCGGCAATTTTTCTTGAGCTATAGAGCAGTGGTGCGCAACCTATCTTCATTTGTGACCCCCATTTTTTTGAAAAAATTTATCACGGCCCTTGAAGATATTTATTAGTATGATACTTAGAAAAAACGTTGATTGACATCACACCAGGTTTACGAGCGCGATATATTTTTTATTGTCATATAAATTTGGTGACCCTGAAAATTTTTCTCGCGACCCCTCTGAAAGTCGCGACTCACGGCTTGCGCACCACTGCTATAGAGCAACGAGCGTAAGTTTAATGTCAGGAAGCTGCGGTCAGCTGTGAAAGGCAAAATTTTCGCTCTTTCGCTCATGTTTATCGTAGCCAGCAGTCATCCAAATCAGGGGCGTATATAGAAATTTTTTTCGGGCTGAGAGGAGCCTGAACTTTTTTAAATTTTCTGCGAAAAATTTTGTTTTTGCGGAACCAAAGTTTTCCGCCCAGCGAAAAAAATTTTCCCCGCCCGTAAAAATCATTTTCTTTTTTTTTAGAAACATGAAAATTTTGTCGCCTCCGCGGAACATTTCCTCTTTTGCGGAACCAAAGGTTTTCACCCTGCGTAAAAAACTTTCCCTGATCCAAATACATAGGCGTACAAAAAAAGTTGAGAGAATTCGCTCTGCCGCTCTCCCGCCGCAGCTCTACCGCTCAACGTTCGTATGGTACACGAGGCCTAAAGCTTATGAGAGTTTACTAACATCTTGTACCGTACAGGTTTTTTTCAAGTTAATAAATACATGTTCATAATTCGAGTATATTTCTTAGAAGAAAATAATAAAGAATAAGAAGTGATACAGAAATTGAGAAACAATTTTAATAGGGAATGTACAGGTTCGGATGCATTGAACGATATAGGCCCTAAGTTTGATATATATGTTATAAAAAAGAAAAGATTTTGACTTATGAACAATTTATTAGTATAATTTCATTATGAAGAGACAAAATATAAGTTGGAGTAAAACAAAAAGTTAAATCAAAAATATTTTCTGAGGAGGTGACTTTGTTCGAATTTTAATTTGATTTGTTATTAGTTCAATTATAAATATTAGAGTTGCTAGAGTATTTCCTAATAATAGTATAAGAAAGGCACCTTCTAGATCTTCAAATTCAAAAACACGAACTTTGGAATCTGAATGTTCTCTTTTCTTGATTAACCTCGTAATTATTTTATTCCACTCGCTCATATGATCCAACCACTGTGCAATTCCATTTTCATAAAATCGTAAAAGGATTATTTTGAGTTCTTTGGGAAATAACAAATCATTACCATAACCTCTATAAAATAATGGAAAAACGCCCAAAATCTCTTCCACAATATGCAATGTCTTAGAATAAATTCCAATAGAGGAAATTGTATTTCGAGCTTCATCACATGGCAAAATTAAAGCGGAATCAGAATTCATATAAACATCATTCAGAGAAACATCTGGATGGAATTCAACGTATGAGATATTAAGGTTGTCAAAATCTTGTGTATTATTAAAAACAATCACTAAATCTGTAAACATATCGCTTGGCATATTAATTATGAAATGTGACATATTCACTTCAATATAAGTTACATTCCAAAGATTTCCTAACTCAATTAAAAGTGGATCAGGAATAAAATCCGTTGAAATCATATTCCGTCCAAAAAGATATTCGCAAAATTCATTGAATTTACAAAAAATATCTAATTTCGCATTTTTTAAATCTTCGAGAGTGTTGATATCTGGATAATTTCCAGGAGAATTAATCAAAGAAAACAAACTTGATTGGAGTCCAGAAATGACAATGATAGAAACAAACATCAAACTCACTGTTAGAATTCTTTCTGAAATTAAAGTTATCTTATTAATCCAATAAATAGGTTCAGCCCAAAATAGACTATAGATCTGTCCAAAATTCGTGATTAATCTTGATAAAGTTTTAGGCTGAGATCTTGCAAAGGTTTCAATCAAGAACCAGGCAATCACAGAGAATATCAACGTTACCCAACAGGACATCCAAACTTTCCAGTGAAAACTTCGAATAATCACATCCCAAGAGTCAAGTGTTGGACTTTTATGAACGACCACACACAAAGACATCATGTGATATGCGTTTGGGAAATCTTTCGTAAATCCTGGCTCTCTTGATACATACATATCGAAATACGATTTTTTAAACTCTCCCTCGATGGCGTCCCATTCCTTTAGAATATAGTCTCTGATTGCTAAATCTTTTCCTTCTAATTTTATTTCATCTTTTAGAGTTTTTATTGTTATATACGAAAGTTCGCTACCTTCTAAATTAGGTAGATGAAAATACAGAGTTTCATAAGGTTCCGTTTGCTCAGTATGATTTTGTTCCCAAGGTTTCCTAATAAATACTTTATATTCTTCATCACAATCTTCTGGCATGTCGAAAATATACAGAGTTCTAAATAAATAAGTGTAGTCTAGATCCCACATTTCTTCATCTTGTAAAAATTCATCTGTATATTCACATTCATCACCGTATTTTTCATAGGTGTTTTGGAAGAAGAAAATGATTTTATCTACTGAATGAAAATCAAATTCAAGGAGTTCCGAAGGGTCAAGATATAAAATATTCTTTCCTGGTCCAATTCTAATCGCAAATTCACCCAAAGATCCAAATTCTCTTATATAGATTCCATTCATCTTCAAATTCATCAGTTTGGTTAATTCATCTATTGTACCATTATTACTCCGCTCGAAAAAGAAGTAAGTTTCTTGATTGGGATCGAAATGTTTGTCAACCCAATACATCAAAAATTCATAATCCATAGGCGTCATCAATTCAATATCTTCAATCTCTGCGTATGAGGTTAAAATAAGCATATAATTAATTATTAAACTGTATAAGGTAAAAACCATTCTTAACTCTTTAACACCTGGATCATAAATTCAACTGAATCAAAATAATAATAAAAAAAAAATATATCAAATGTGAAGAGTATCTCTTTATATCACATTTATTGTTAATATGAATGTGTTATTGATTGCTCCTATTTTTTTTTTTCTCTGCACGCGATGTTTAATAATTCATAATTGCATGCTGGTTGGACATTGGACTTTTCCTATCAAGCATTTTCTGCCACGTCATTTCTTTTCTCACCTTTTTTTTACAACAAACTTTCATTATTCAATCTATCGAATTATATCTGATTACAAAGTATCTTCTTTTTTCTTTTTTGGTTGTTCTTATTTTCCCTATCATCTTTGAATCGATTTTTCTTTTTACCTGTTGTTCCTTTAACCTCTTCCGTCATATCCTTCATCGTGCAGAATTATATAGTCCAAACATTTTCTTTTCGTCTTTCATTTTCATCTTCGAATTCAGCATCCTTTATTCTACATATGACATCCTATTTCGATGCTCCATATCTCTTCCAAATAACTATACTATCCTACCTCTTTAAGTTAGATGCCTCCTGACGTAAAATATTTTCTATCTCTATTCTATTTCTATTCACCATCTCAACGCGGAATTCAGTAAAGTCTAACCTTTTCTTTTCTGGTGATTCTAGACCCACATTCATATCTGATTTCTTAATAGAATCGAAATTTGTATCAATCCAAATTTTTATTAATTCAAATTCCAACAACGCCATCAATTCAATATTTCCACTATTAGTGAAGATAAAATGATAAATAAAGGTTCAGATATTTAGATAAATTATTTTAATTCCTCTACCAATCGGATTATAAATTCAACTGAACTCGGATAATTAAAATATTGCATGTTTGCTCATTATTCTTAATATTTATTTATCACTTTTTTTTCTAAATAATTATCAATTATTATCACCAATGATCCACGTATGTATGTATGTAAATATATATGTATATGTTCTATAGAAATCCACAATTTTCAATGAATCCATTTGAAATTAAGTACACCTATAATACATGGCTCTGGGAGTAACGTAGTAATAATTTGAATCTCTTAAATATTTTGGAAAATTAATTATAATCAAATTTCTTCAATATGAGAACACAAAATCAACAAGCTGGCTAGAAATTAGAGAGCGTCCTTTGTGCTCTGAGAATCAGCTTCCTACCTGACTTTGGGCTGGGGCGAGGCTACGCACCAGTTGAAAAACAAAGAGAGGACGCAGGGAGAGGACTGACCCTTAAACAGTCATAAACAGACCCTTTTGTGCTGTTCTCAATCGGTACCCTCGCGTGAACACAGGGTTCTGCCTTAACATCTTCACACTTGCATGCAACAAGAAATATCCCAAATTGGGAATAAACTTGCTCGCCTAAGGCGGGCTTTGCGACTAGTTAAGTATAAAAATCAAATATGAAGATTATTTTTTTATAAGTGAACGGATAAGGTTCAAAACCCTATGATGAGTCATACTAGGAAGAAAATAAAAAAGATTTTGGAGGACTGGGGAAGAAAATTAGATTAGAAAGTTTAGAGTTTGTAGTTTTTGAGAACATAGAGACAAATAGATGGTTCCAATGTGGACAAAGAAGCCTGGAAATTTGGAAATTCTACGATTCCTTCTTGCTTTTCGGTTATCTTCTCAAACGGGTGGAATGATTATAATAATTTATTTAAAAAAAAACTCGCCGATAATCCAGAAATTAGATCGGGTAAAAAAGCATCTTTAAAATTAAACAATAAAATCATATTATTCCCTTTTTTCCTGTAAGAATGTGCCTGACAGATCAAATGTATTGCTTCCATATCTCAGCTATCAAAGAAAAAAAATCTCACTTTTTGATTAAAGCCGGCCATTTTCTTGATCATAATTTTAAAGTCAGGTAGTTGGGGTCCGCGGTGAGCAGTCATTCAAATAAATATAAACCAATACGTACAAAAAAGTTGAGAGAATTCGCTTTGCCGCTCTATCGCCGTACCAGAGGCCTAAGGGTTATGAGAGTTTATTAACATCTTGTTGATATCATATATGGACCCTGTTATGCAATGATGTGTCAAAGACCAAACATCTAGTTTTGAGAAAATTAACAACAAAGTTTTTTGTTTACATTGGATTATATATAATTTTTCTTGTCAATTGTTCAAGTAAAATTAAATATAAATTTTTATAGGGCATATTTCATAAAAAAATACTATTAATTAAAGCATTTGAAACAATATTCCGTGCTTAACTCAATTTTGAATTTTTTTTTGTCTTTGACACACCATTGCATAACAGGGTCCATTTATACCGTACATTTTTCCAAGTTAATAAATACATGTTCATAATTCGAGTAAATTTCTTAGAGAAAAATAATAAAGATTAAGAAGAGATACAGAAATTGAGGAACATATTTAAATTGCGAAGAATTTGGGAATGTACGGGTTCGGATACATTACAGGATATAGGCTCTAGGTTTGATCTATATGTTATAAGTAGAGCCCGGATTCCTATGCAATTGCATATTCTATTTGCTAATAGGTACGTCACTGAAAACCAATTTTCTATCCGAATCATACCCCCTTGGAGCTAGGGTTCAAATTCTATATTGCATATTTTGTCAATATTGCATAAAGTTGCATATTTAATACTTTTTGGATATTTTAAATTTTTTTTCAGTAAAAGTTTCATTTTATTTTAATTTTTTAATTTTTTTTTCTAAAAACAAAAAAAAAAAAAAAATATGGGGATTGACTTCCCCGAGACTTTCTCGTATATCCTTTTGGAATTACGTCTGGGTGTGTGTGTAAACACGATTGCTTAAAAACCAAAGCAGCTAGATCGATGAAATTTGGTATATGCTCCTTACACTAAAATTGTAGATTTCTATCAACTTTTGGAGTAAATACGTCACTTGGAAGTAGTACTTTACTTAAAAAGTTTTTTCAAAAATTTTGAAATTTTCAATTTTTTTGTTATATTATGATAAAATACTCTATTTTAAAAAGTTTTTATTCTTTGACATTTTTACGAAAACTGAATAGTTTTTGAAATAATCATAGAAGAAATAGAAAATATTCGTTAATTTTGATAAAAAAATCAAAACAAAATCATACAGGTGTCATTAAAAAAAGGGTAAATATAAACAAATTCAAACAAATGAATTTGTTTATATTTACCCTTTTTTTAATGACACCTGTATGATTTTTTTTTTTTTTTTTTTTTTTAAACATTCACACTTTTTTCTCATTCACACTCACGCTCACACACACATTCACACAGTCTTTTCGGCAACTTAGGCCATTTACGACTTTTAGACGATAACCGTTGTAAGTAATATATAAATTGTAGGTTCAGGCATTTCTATTTAAGCCATCTGGTATCCAAATGGCTTAAATAAAATCATCGGACTGCCTGGGTCCGAACCCGCGACGTTTGGTATAGGAGGTAGGCGCGCTACTTACTACGCCAAACCCGGGGGCATATATTTTTTATTCTTTATATCCTCTTTTAAGAAATAAATTTAGTTTTGCTAGAATGTTCGTTGGATGAATATCAAGTCAGTTGTGTTTCATAGTTAGAAGTCAAATTAATTAAAGAAAAATTAAATTTAGTTTTTATTGCGAAACCAATTTTTACTTTCTCTTACCCTATATATAAAATATATAGAGAGAGAAAGTATTGGATTCATGTCAAAAATTCGATGTCGAGATTTTGATGGATCTTCACGTTTTGAGGTCCCCTGAATCCAAAAAAGTGGTTTTCGCGACATGGTCTGTCTGTGTGTCTGTGTGTGTGTCTGTCTGTGTGTGTGTCTGTGTGTGTGTCTGTGTGTGTGTCTGTGAACAAAATATCTCAAGAACGAAAAGAGCTAGGAAGTTGAAATTTTATATTTAAGTTAGGCACCCCCATGGGACGTGACACGAAGCTTTTGAACAAAATCGACCAAAGAGTACTAGTACTTTACTGATTCACTTTTTCAGTTTTTTTCGATTTTCTCTAAATTTGCTCCAACGATTTTTTTTAAAATTCAAAAATCAATTATTTTTTAGATTCTCTATAAAATGTATATTCTCATTTTGTGATTGAAATCTTCTGAAGACCACTTTACTCTTGTACTCCATAGAAAAGATAGGAGAAATGGTTGCCATGGTATCAAAATATAAATATTTTCCCATACTTATAAATTTTACATCTTGAATTCAATTGTACCCTACTGTCGGAAACTAAATACATGTCGACACAAAAAATCTGGTGTGACAAGCACAGTACACAACTTTCAATTACCGAAGGTAAGAGAAAGTTGTGTGCTGTGCGTCAGTCACACCAGATTTTTTTTTATCATTTCTTTCCAAAAATAAAACACCATTTGTTTTACATCAGTAGAAATCATGATTTACCTTTAATTGGAAGCCATTTACTTAATATTTTTGATGTTAACTCACCACCATATTTAATATTTTTGCCATAAATATATTGCATATTTGGCTGCATATTTTAATACTTTCACTGCATATTATATGGCATATTTAGCGGTTTTTGTTGCATAAAAATCCGGGCTCTAGTTATAAGGAAGAAAAGATTTTAACTTATAGACTATTTATTAATATAATTTCATTAAGAAGAGACAGAGTATAAGTAGGAGTAGAACAAAATGTTAATTCAAAAAGATTTTCTGAGGAGGTGACTTTGTTCGGATTTTAATTTGATTTGTTATTATTTCAATTATAAATATTAGAGTTGCTAAAGTATTTCCTAATAATAGTATAAGAAAGGCACCTTCTAGATCTTCAAATTCAAAAACACGAACTTTGGAATCTGAATGTTCTCTTTTCTTGATTAACCGTGTAATTATTTTATTCCATTCGCTCATGTGATCCAACCACTGTGCAATTCCATTTTCATAAAATCGTAAAAGGATAATTTTGAGTTCTTTGGGGAATAACAAATCATTATTATAACCTCTATAAAATAATGGAAAAACACCCAAAATCTCTTTCACAATATGCAATGTCTGAGTATAAATACCAATAGAGGAAATTGTATTTCGTGCTTCATCACATGGCAAAATTAGAGACGAATCAGAATTCATATAAACATCATTTAGAGAAACATCTGGATGGAAATCAACGTATGAGATATTAAATTCGTCTATATCTGTTTTATTAAAAACCATTAATAATTCTGTGTACATATCGCTTGGCATATACGTTGTGAAATGTGTCATATTCATTTCAATATATGTTACATTCCAAAATTTTCCTAATTCAATTAAAAGTGGATCAGGAATAAAATCCGTTGAAATCATATTCCGTCCGAAAAGATATTCGCAAAATTCATTGAATTTACAAAAAATATCTAATTTCGCATTTTTTAAATCTTCGAGAGTGTTGATATCTGGATAATTTCCAGGAGAATTAATCAAAGAAAACAAACTTGATTGGAGTCCAGAGATGACAATAATAGAAACAAACATCAAACTCACTGTCAGAATTCTTTCTGAAATGAAAGTTATCTTATTAATCCAATGAACAGGTTCAGCCCAGAATAGACTATAGATCTGTCCAAAATTCGTGATTAATCTTGATAAAGTTTTAGGCTGAGATCTTGCAAAGGTTTCAATCAAGAACCAGGCAATCACAGAGAATATCAACGTTACCCAACAGGACATCCACACTTTCCAGTGAAAACTTCTAATAATCACATCCCAAGAGTCAAGTGATGGACTTTTATGAACGACCACACACAAAGACATCATGTGATATGCATTTGGGAAGTTTTTCGTAAATCCTGGCTCTCTTGATACATACATATCGAAATACGATTTTTTAAACTCTCCCTCGATGGCGTCCCATTCTTTAAGAATATAGTCTCTGATTGCTAAATCTTTCCCTTCTAATTTCATTTCATCTTTTAGCGTTTTTATTGTAATATAGGAAAGTTCACTACCTTCTAAATTAGGTAGATGAAAATACAGAGTTTCATAAGGTTCCGTTAGCTCAGTATGATTTTGTTCCCAAGGTTTCCTAATAAATACTTTATATTCTTCATCACAATCTTCTGGCATGTAGAAAATATACAGAGTTCTAAATAAATAAGTGTAGTCTATATTCCACCTGAATTCATCTTGTAATAACTCATCTGTATATTCACATTCATCACCGTATTCTTCATAGGTGTTTTGGAAAAATAAAATGATTTTATCTACTGAATGAAAATCCAAATCAAAGAGCTCCGAAGGATCAAGGTATAAAATATTCTTTCCTGGTGCTATTCGAATTGCGTAGCTTCCTAAAGAAAAAAATTCTCTTATATATATTCCATTCATCTTCAAATTCATCAGTTTGGATAATTCATCTATTGTACCATTAGTATTCCGCTCGAAAAAGAAGTAAGTTTCTTGATTGGGATCGAAGTGCTTGTCAACCCAATACATCAAAAATTCATAATCCATAGGCGTCATCAATTCAATCTCTTCAAACTCAGAATATGAGGTTGAAATAAGCACAAAAACAATTAAACGGGTTCTTGTAAAAACCATTTTTTAACGTTTTAACATCTGGATCATAAATTCAACTGAGTCAAAATACGATAATAATAAAAAAAAATATATATCAAATGTGAAGAGTATCTCTTTATATCACATTTTTTGTTAATAGGAATGTGTTATTGATTGTTCCTATTTTTGTTTTCTCTGCATGTCATGTTTAATAATTCATAATTGCATGCTAGTTTGAAATTGCACTTTTCCTATCACACAAGGCATTTTCTGCCACCTCAAATTTTTTCTCACCTTTTTTTAATCATCGAACAAACTTTCATTATTCAATCTATCGAATTATATCTGATTACAAAGTATCTTCTTTGTTCTTTTTTGCTTGTTCTTATTTTCCATATCATCTTTGAATCGATTTTTCTTTTTACCTGTTGTTCCTTTAACCTCTTCCGTTATTTCCTTCATCCTACAGAATTAAATTGTTCAAACATTTTCTTTTGGTCTTTCATTTTCATCTTCGAATTCATTATCCTTTATTCTACATATGACATCCTATTTCGATGCTTCATATCTCTGCTAAATAAGTATACTACCCTACCTCCTTAAATTGCTTCAGATGCCACCCTTCTTTTTTTATTCTATTCCCTCCTATCCCCAAAACCAAGCTCAATCCTGATTTCAGTAACGTTCAACCTTTTCTTTACTGGAGGTACTAGAATCACATTCACAACTGATTTCTTAATAGGATCGACATTTTTATCAATTCAAATTCCTACGTCTCCAAATTTTCAATATTAGGGAACATCAAAAGATAAAGATTCAGTTATCTAGATAATTCTTTTTAATTCATTTACCAATCGGAATATAAATTCAACTAAACTTAGATAATTAAAATATTGCATGTTTGGTCATTATTTTTAATATTTATTTATTCATTCAGATGCATTATGAAATAAGCATATATCATTAATGAAATTGATCAACTAGCCAAGGTTGTGTCATTCTTTTATTTTTTGTTCAGACCAATGAGATAAAAAATATATATTTGCAACAAATTTCCTTTTGCAAGTGGAATAACAAATTAAACTGAATATTGTATAAATGACTATTAATTTTTTTTATAATAAATGGATGCATAAGTTTCAAAGACCTAACTAGGCTCATGTTATATGCCAGAAAGAATATCGGAACTTGGAAATTCAAAGGTTGTAAAGGACAAAATAGCAAAATATAAATTATTTTATATATACAGTATATATAGAGAAATGTTCAGCTTTTTGAGCTTATAAAACAAGAGAGTTTACTAACATCTTATTGGAATTATATTTGTACGTAAAGGAGTTTTTCCAAGTTAATATATTCATTTTACTTAAACGAGTAATTCTCTTTAAAGAAAATATTCAAGTTAATCTGCGAAGAATTTGGGAAAGAACAGGCTTAGGTCCAATAGGCGATGTAAGTTTGATCTATGTTATAAGAAAGAAAGAAATTGTGAAAGATTTTAACTTATAGATAATTTATTAGTAAAATTCGATTAAAGAGAGACAGTATAAGTCGAAGTAGAACAAAAAGTTAATTCAAAAAGATTTTCTGAGGAGGTGACTTTGTTCGGATTTTAAATTGATATATTATTAGTTCAATTATAAACATTAGAGTTGCTAAAGTATTTCCTAATAATAGTATAAGAAAAGCCCCTTCCAGATCTTCAAATTCAAAAACACGAACTTTGGAATCTGAATGTTCTCTTTTCTTGATTAAACGTGTAATTATTTTATTCCACTCGCTCATATGATCCAACCACTGTGCAATTCCATTTTCATAAAATCGTAAAATAATTATTTTGAGTTCTTTGGGAAATAACAAATCACTATCATAACCTTTATAAAATAATGGAAAAACACCCAAAATCTCTTTCACAATATGCAATGCCTCAGAATAAATTCCAAAAGAGGAAATTGTATTTCGAGCTTCATCACATGGCAAAATTAGAGAGGAATCAGAATTCATATAAACATCAT
>JAKCPI010001726.1:0-35510 GCA_023213315.1 Euborellia annulipes | reverse complement strand
TTTCTCTTGATGTGCTTATTTTTGATAATTATGCATGCCCTGAAGATGAGTGCGACTAGCGCTCGAAACGTCGGCGACAGGATATAGCGTTTTTTTATTTTTTACTTGGCTGCTTTAGTCACGGGAAGGCTCCCATCCTCTCCTAATTGAATATCTGCGGCAATCAAACTCAACAAAAATTAATTAGAAATGTATAAGATATTTCATTCCAAATATTTAATAAACTACAGTATCATTAAGTCAGATTAGAACAGGTCTTCTTAAGAAGTAACAAAGTGTAACGTTTATTTTTGACACGGTGGTGCAAATAGTCCTTTCCCTGAATAGAGAACAGTCCTGACATAAACTTATAAACTGGCTAAACGATGAACTACTGAGTAGGGTTTATTTGATACAAAAACAGATTTCGAATTTTTTCAGAAAAAAGACATAGACCTACATATTTTCAGCTTCTGATTGAAATTTTTATATAATCGTATGGAGGAAGGCCGTCTAATTTACAGGAAGGTGAAGAAAATAGACTTTATTCGGCCCAAAATTATTTATTACCCATGTCTACGTTTCGGGGATTATACGTCACCCATCCTCAGGACCTTAAAATACAATATAACAACAAAACTTTACAAATTAAGACAAACTTAAAAAACAAGAGATAAAAGAAAGAAGGAAAAGGGGAGGATGGGTGACGTATAGTCCCCGAAACGTTGACATGGGTAATAAATAATTTTGGGCCGAATAAAGTCTATTTTCTTCATCTACCTTGAAATTTGTATTTTAGTTTTATTTTTTTCAAAAAATTAACTAAACTTATTGTTAGTATAATCGAATCATCCTAATCCGAAACGGCCTTCCTCAAAACTTTGAACTTCTAAAATCAATTTGAATAAAAAATAAAAAATATGGGTATATTTTTTTGCTTTTAGAATAATATATAATTATCGCCCGAAGAAAATATTAAACTTTAACTAAGGGCTAGTGAATGGCTACGTGCTACAGCCAAGAAACTTGGGCTAGTTGTTTCTTGATGGCCGGTTATTATAATTAATATGAGGATGTGGTAAAAAGGATGTGCCCAAGGCGAAAAAAATAAAATAAAAGTTTATTTTTTTGTCGACGTTTCGAATCCTGATCGCACTCTTCATCAGGACAAAAATTGATGAAATAGTACAATGACAGACAGACATGACAGTAAACAAGTTTTCTAATTGGCTAAGGCAGAGACACGATTTAAATGCCATCTCTTAGCAATAATAAGCGAACAGTTTTAGATTCTACTTCCTCTTAAAGAATTAATAAATAAAAGACCTATAGTCTATTAAAAATTTGGAAAATTAACTTGGAGATAATTACTCTCCCTAATGATCATTATATTTCGTTTATTTTCATTAAGCCCTTGCTATAAACTCTCTACGTAATGAGCAAAAATTATGAATTCTATTTATAACGCCAAACTTATTAGATTAATTAATTGTGTTAGAAAATTATATATGGTATACACTCTTTCTTATGTTTTAAAAAATAAAAAAATATGGCGTGACTGGCGCACAGCACACAACTTTCTCATGAAGCACTTAAATTTAAGGATATATCAAAAAAAAGTTTTTTTTTTCCGAGATTTTGAAGATCCTTGTAGTTTTAGAACTCAGTGAGTTAAAAAACATTTTGTATGGTTTATGTCTGAATAGATGCCTGTAGCACGTGTGATTGTGTATATACACGATAACTTATGAATTAGAATGAATGACTCTAATTCTGTTCTATTTTAATTTTTTAATTTAAAACTTAACGCTCTAATTTTTTATTAAAATTTTAAAGAGAACGATGGTAATTAAGATTGGATGAAAAGTCAAATATTGAAAAGGTAAGATTAATTATTCAACAGGTGGAGAGAGAGAATGAGCAAAATAAAACTTAATAAGGAAGTCTAAAAAATAAAGAGGTTAGTCAAATAATAAGAAATATCCGCATTTAACGTAAGAAAATACATTTTAGAAACTTTAGTACAGGTAATTATAAATGTCCCTAAAGGAAGGTGATAAATCAAAGTATTCATTTTAGAGAATTTTAATGTCGGTGTTTAACAAAGCTGTATTGGATCATGTAACATATTTTAATTCCCAGAATAGAAGTTACCAATGGATTGATTCTCTTTCCACAAAAACATAGACAAATTTCAATTCAATTGGGCTTTTGTTATAATGATAAATAAAGGACGTGAGAGTTAGTTCAATCTTTTGAACTATTGAGATATGGAACGCCCCCCCCCCCGGTGGCCATCGATATTTGTATTTAAAAATTATGAAAATAAAGAAAAACCCCTAAATGGCCTCTGTAGCCGAAAAGAGTTAAAAAAAAAAAACAAACTATTGCGATACACCTGTATTATATCAATAAATAAGGACGCTTAAATGAGGGAACAAAAGATAACATTTTTCCAAAAGAAAAAAATCTGGCGTGACTGAGCTCTCAGCGCAAAACTTTCCCTCTTATCCTTGGTAGAGTTGTGTTCTGTGATATCAGTTTAAGGTGTCGGCATATATTTAGTTTATTTAGCCGATATATTAGAATTCAAGAGGTAAAATTTTTTGCCTCAAATACTTTTATATATAGATACAGTATATTCAAATAACGGTTATCGTCAAAAGTCTTATATGGCCTGAGTTGCCGAAAAGACTGGGTGAGTGTGTGTGAATGTGAATGTGAATGAGATAAAAGTGTGAGTGTTAACAAAAGTTTTTTTTAAACACTCACACTTTTTTCCCATTCACACTCCCATTTGGTATCCAAATGGCTTAAATAAAATCATCGGACTGCCTGGGGTCCGAACCCGCGACGTTCGGTATAGAAGGTAGACACGCTACCAACTAGACCAAGCCCTTAGGCAAAAAAAAAGTAAAATTCATAAACATGGGAAAATATTAAATTTTCTTATCATGGCAACCATTTCTCCTATCTCTCCTATGAAGTACAAGAGTAAAGTGTGCTTCAAATAATTTTGAGAGAAAAATGAGAATATACATTTTAAAGAACATCTAAAAAATAAATGATTTTTTAATCAAAATCGTTGGAACAAATTCGAGAAAAACGAGACGATGCGAAAAAGATTTACAAAAAGAAAAATCTAGGAAAATAAATCACTAGGCCCAAATGGCTTAAATAGAAATGCCTGGACCACAAATAGATATTATCATATATAACGGTTACCGTAAAGTCTTATATGGCCTAAGTTGCCGAAAAGACTTTTTGAGTGTGAGTGTGAATGAGAAAAAAGTTGAGTGTTAAAAAAAAAATTCACTAGGCCTATGAAAATATGGGGTGGTGATATAGAGTCTATATATAATTGCAATAAATTAAATTAAAACTAGAATCAATAAAATAAAGAAAGAAAGCAAACACCAAGCAGCATGAGAGAGTGAGAAGTTTGAAATGATGAATTGTGTTGGATGATGAGGAATTGCCGGGCGAGGAAATGGGGGAGATAAATTTATAATATTGTAGGATGTCGTGCAAAGCAATGTCTGAATAGGGTAAGTAAGACTTACAATTTAAGGAGAAGAGCTCGTAGAAAGAGGACGCAACTCCAAATCCTTTAGACATTTGAAGGCGACAGTCGGTCAGGGTCTCTAGAAAATGATAAAGGGTAAGAAATTACAAGAAGTCTTTTTTGTTATTTGAGTTGATTCAATTAAAATAAAGTGGTAGTGAGTTGCGTGGTTGAGGGTAAATATACACGCCTTTTTTATCGACAATATTGATAAAACTTTGATTTGAGTTGAATTTTTAAACTACAGTATTTAGCTACAGGGTGAATTTTTTTTTATCGCGAGATTGTATATCTCAGAGAGAATGCATTTTAGAAAAAATCTGGTGTGACTGGTCGCACAGCACGCAACTTTCTCTTACCTTTGGTAAAATAAAGTTGTGTTCTTTGATTGTCACACCAGATTTTTTATGTCGACATATACTATTTAATTTCCGTCGATATATTAAAATTCCAGATGTAATAAAGTTTTCTATGAAGTACAAGAGTAAAGTATGCTTCAAAAGATTTCAAGGGCAAAATGAGAATGTACATTTTTTTTTTTTTTTTAAACATTCATTCTTTTTTCTCATTCACACTCACATTCACACACACTTCACACTGTCTTTTCGGCAACGTAGGCCATTTAAGACTTTAAACGATATCCGTTATTAATTATTATACGTATTGGGGTCCAGGCATTCTTATTTAAGCCATTTGATATCCAAATGCCTTAAATAAAATCTTCGGACTGCCTGGGGTCCGAACCCGCGACGTTCGGTATAGAAGGTAGACACGCTACCAACTACTCCAAGCACCGTGGGCAATATACATTTTAAAGATCATCTAAAAAAAGCAGTTTGAAGAAAATCGGCCAAAGAGTACTGGTATTTTACTGTTTCACTTTTTCAGTTTTTTTCGAATTTCTGAGAATTCGCTCCAACGATTTTGATTAAAATTCATAAATCAATTATTTTTTAGAAGCAGTATATTCTCATTTTGCCATTAAAATCTTCTGAAGCATACTTTACTTTTGTACTTCGTGGGAAAGATAGGAGAAGGTTGTCATGGTAACAAAATATAAATATTTTCCCACACTAATAAATTTTGAATTCTAATATATCGGCGGAAACTAAAATCTCGACACGAAAAAATCTGGCGAGAAAAGCACAGAATCCAACTTCGATTACCGAAGGTAAGAGAAAGTTGTGTGCTGTGCGACAATCACACCAGATTTTTTTTGTTCTAATGTTGACCACTTATCAGACCGAAACTAAAATTTTGTGCATATCAGTTGTCATTAGTGATTGAATCTGCAAAAAAGAAAAATTAATAAATTTTTTTCATTTCTTCAAAAATCGCATCTCATAACTTCACTTTTTTAATGAAGCATAAAAAAAAAAATATAAATTATTGAGAGGGAAAGCAAAACTACCCAGTTTATATTTGTTCTCTCTACCATATTAGAATGAACGGAAAATATGTTTACATTTCAAATATAATAGATAAAGTTTCTTAATGTATTTGGAAGTTTACTTGTAAAAGTATTCAGATGGATTTGAATGATTATAATAAAGAAATTTTTTTACACAAAAATTTTTTTTTTTTTTCAGGAATTAAACACCGACGACTGGTTTGCACATTTCTCAGTTTCGGTCACCATATGTGACCATCATCAGGCCTAAAAAATTAAGATACATTATACAAAACTAAGGCTTAAAACAAAAAATCTATCTGATCTTAAAATATAATTTTTCACCTTGTTACATAGATTCTTTAACATTAAATTATTTAGAATACTTTCTTTTCCAAAAAATTTTTTTACAAAATTTTATCCTTCTGTTCTTATCTTTATCTCTTTTTATACACATACCTTTTTTTTTCCCTGAGCATACATAGGGAAAAAGGAAAAAAGGTATGTGTATAAAAAGAGATAAAGATAAGAAAAAGAAGGATAAAATTTTGTTTTTTGGAAAAGAAAGTATTCTAAATAATTTAATGTTAAAGAATCTATGTAACAAGGTGAAAAATTATATTTTAAGACCAGATAGATTTTGTTTTAAGCCTTAAGTTTGTATAATGTATATTAATTTTTAGGGCCTGATGATGGTCACATATGGTGACCGAAACTGAGAAATGTGCGCAAACCAGTCGTCGGTGTTTAATTCCTGAAAAATAAAAAAAATTTTTGTGTAAAAAAATTTCTTTATTATAATCATTCAAATCCATCTGAATACTTTTTACAAGCAAACTCCCAAATACATTAAGAAAGTTATATAATCTTGTACATCCTCAAAGTCAAATAATAGATAAAGGTAAAATTAAAAAAAAAAAAAATTGAAAATATAATGGGATTTGTGTTTATAAGTTTCAAAAATGCAACGAGTTTCCCCTACTAAAACGAAGACACATTTTACCCTTAACCACACCGGATTCTAACTTTTAAGCCATTGAGGTTGAGGCTTGGTTTATATCTCTAAAAAATCGATTCTGTCTGAGATTGTGACAAAACGAGATGGGGATAATTTACCTTTTCCTTTGTGAATCGTTCATTTCAGAATTTCCTTAGGTCACCGGAATATCATATTAGCTGAGGCAATGATACATGAAATTTATTGAGGGGTTCGGAATTTATGCAAAAAACAAAAAAAAGACTTTGCATTTTTGTCTTTCTGGATCGATAGTCATTTAGGAAATTAATGAATAAATAAATAACTTTCATCTCTTAAAATAAAGATTTGTGTTTGATTCATTTAAGATAATAAGAAAAAAAAAAAAAAAAAAAAAAAAAAAAAAAAAAAAAAAAAAAAAAAAAAAAAAAAAAAAAAAAAAAAAAAAAAAAAAAAAAAAAAAAAAAAAAAAAAAAAAAAAAAAAAAAAAAAAAAAAAAAAAAAAAAAAAAAAAAAAAAAAAAAAAAAAAAAAAAAAAAAAAAAAAAAAAAAAAAAAAAAAAAAAAAAAAAAAAAAAAAAAAAAAAAAAAAAAAAAAAAAAAAAAAAAAAAAAAAAAAAAAAAAAAAAAAAAAAAAAAAAAAAAAAACTCCGCGATTATCCCACTAGTTTTTTTTTTTTTTTATTTAACTCTCTTTTTGGCGATATTCAAATAAGTTTTTCTAATCTAAAGGGTGAATCCTCAGCACATTTTCCTCTTTATTTTATATTTTAAAATTATAATATATTAAAAGTATTGTACATTCCCTCAGATCTTTAGACATCGTGTTTGTATATCAAAAGCAAAGTAGGTTAAAAAACGAGTTCAAATTTAAAATTATTTTTCTTTCAAATTTTATATAACTTAATTATGAAATAAACTAGGGGATTTCTAAATTAGAAGGTCCGTAATGATATAAAGAGGATGGATCCAATAATAAAAATCTGGTGTGACTGGTCGCACAGCACACAACTTTTCTTACTTTCGGTAATCGAAAGTTGTGTTCTGTGCTTGTCCCGCCAGATTTTTTAGGTCGATATGTTTAGTCTCTGACTGTACTGCCAAACATTTGGATTTAGATGTAAAATTTATAAGTATGGGAAATAGTCATATTTTGTTACCATGGCGACCATTTCTCCTATCTTAATATTTCTATGAAGTGCCCCTCGTTTGGCGTAGGTAGCGCGCCTACCTCTATACCAAACATCGCGGGTTCGGACCCAGGCAGTCTGATGATTTTATTTAAGCCATTTGCATACCAGATGGCTTAAATAAAAATGCCTGACCCCACAATAGATATTCTTCATAACGGTTATCGTCTGTAAATGGCCTGAGTTGCCGAAAAGACTGTGTGAATGTGTGGGTGTGAATGTGAGTGTGAATGAGAAAAAGTGTGAATGTTTTTATAAAAAAAATAAAAAATTTCTATGAAGTACAAGGGTAAAGTAGTCTTCAGAAGATTTCAATGACAAAATGAGAATATACATTTTAAAGGCATCTAAAAAATAATTGATTTTTGAATTTAAAAAAAATTTGTAGCGAATTTTTAGAGGAACTGAAAAAAACTGAAAGTGCATCAGTAAAGTACTAGTACTCTTTGGTCGATTTCGTTCAAAGCTTCGTGTCACGTCCCATGGGGGTGTTTAACTTAAATATAAAATTTCAACCTCCTAGCTCAATTCCTTCATGCTTTAAATTGAACATACACCCAGACAGACCATGACGCGAAAACCACTTTTCGAATTCAGGGGGACCTCAAAAACGTGAAGATCCACCAAAATCTCGACATCGAATTTTTGACATGAATCCAACACTTTCCCCCTATATATATTAGCATATATAGAGGTAAGAGTAAGTAAAAAGGATAAATAAGCCTCCTATTCTCCAAATTTTTTTTTCTAAAAAAAAAATTTGGAATATTTTTTCTCAGAAGAGGGGGGGGGGGGGGAGAGAAAGGTGCCACTCCTGCCTCCTTCCGCGGGCAGGGGGAGGAGAAATTGGGTGCTAGGAGAGGGGGTAATAGCTGAGGAGGGAGGACGCTATCTCTTCCCTCGCTTTGCCCTGCTATTCCCCTATTTCCCCTACCTTCTCTACCTTATGATAATATCCCTTAAAAAAGGAAGTAAAAAAATCCATCATTAACAATTCACAATGATTGAATTCAGGATTTTTAAAATATTTTATTATTGGTGGATTTGATATTTCTGATTCAATAATCGAAAAAAATTAAGTTTTTTTTAAAGATGGCCAAATGATGAGCATGACTTTTAAAATGAGATTAATAATTATAAATTACCTTATATGAAAGGGTAATTCACTTCAGAAGAGACGTACTGATATTTGGAACTATTTCACACTAAAAGATTCAACTCACTATTAAAATTTCACTATTTTCAAAGAACACAAACGACGGAAATTTTATTAGCACAAAACGATGCGAACAGCCTCTTATTGCATACTAACAAACAAACACCCTGAATAGAAGTCAAGGTCAAGATGGTTACATGCGTTCGCCACCAGAGCACTCTAGTGTCCTTTATTGTTTAGCTGCTTAAAAATTAAAATATGGCTTTTTTTACTTTCTCTTACCTATGTATATATGTAATATATATATATAGAGAGAAAGTATTGGATTCATGTAAAAAATTCGAAGTCGAGATTTTGATAGATCTTCACGTTTTGAGATCCCCTGAATCCAAAAAGGGGTTTTCGCGACATGGTCTGTCTGTCTTTTGTGTGTGTGTGTGTCTGTCTGGGTTCAATTTAAAGCATGAAGGAATTGAGCTAGGAAGTTAGAATTTTATATTTAAGTTAGACACCCCCTGGAGAGTGAAAATAAGCTTTTAATCAAAATCGGTCAAAAAGTACTAGTACTTTAATGATGTAGTATTTCAGTTTTTTTCGATTTTCTCAAAATTCGCTCCAATAATTTTTATTAAAATTCAAAAATCAATTATTTTCTAGATGCCCTTTCAAATGTATATTCTCATTTTTTCTTCAATGTTCTGAAGACCACTTTACTCTTGTACTTCATAGAGAAGGATAGGAGAAATGGTTGCCATTGTAACAAAATATAAATATTTTCCCATTCTTATAAATTTTACATCTTGAATTCTAATATATCGACGGAAACTAAATATATGTCGACACGAAAAATCTGGTGTGACAAGCACAGAACACAACTTTCGATTACCGAAGGTAAGAGAAAGTTGTGTGCTGTGCTCCAGTAACACCAGATTTTTTTTTTAGGGCAAACTTTTTCGATCTTCTGTCATGAGCAGGGCTGTATTTTTAAATAGGTTAAGGAGGCTGCAGCCTAGGCAACAAATTCAGGGGCGGCAGGTTGGCAATTTGTTCAAAAGTTAAAATGAAATATTTCAGACGTTAATAATATTTCCCGTTCGAATTTAAGAATAAGAAAAAAGATGAAAACTCCAATGAATTCTAGTATGAAAACACATGCTCAAATATGAATTATAAGGGAGGGCAAATGGATTTTAGCTTATAGGCAGCATACTCTTAAATCCGGCCCTGGTCATGAGAGCTGGTGCATGCAATTCACTATTTGATTACAGAATGGTTTATTTAAGTTCAACTAAAAGCTTTGTATGAAAAATCAGCTTACTAGATTCTTACGAAGTGTAATCGGATTACTTTTTCAAGCAAGGTTGCTTGTTCAAAATATTTGTCATCTATGTTTTTTTAAAAATTTTATTTTATCAAAAAGTTTTTTTTTTTTTAACTTAATATAAAAAATATTTAGAAAACTCTCTTGGAATATCCCTTTAAAAATTTAAGCTTACAGATTAGAGAGAAGATGAATAAATAATAAATCATGATTTTAAATACAATATGATTGCGAATTAAATTAAAATGGTAGTAAAAAAGAAAAAGGCGAAGTGCAATTAGGAAAGACCGAATGGAAACAAAATAAGAGCAAAACTGCTCGGTGCTTGGATAAAACAATTATTTGATGGTGTCGTCAGCAAGATGAAATAAATAGCTTAATTATTTATTATCTACGAAACGAAAATAAGAGTCTTCAAAAGAAACTTAATGAAATTAAATCCAGAAAATTAAGATTTAAATGAAAATTTTAAGTAGGCTACTGTGTGAATGAGAAAAAAGTGTGAGTGTTTTTATAAAAGAATCTGGTGTGACTGGCGCACAGCACACAACTTTCTCTTACCTTCGGTAATTGAAAGTTGTGTACTGTGCTCACCAGATTTTTTGTGTCGACATATATTTAGTTTCCGACAGTAGGGTACAATTGAATTCAAGATGTAAAATTTATAAGTATGGGAAAATATTTTTATTTTGTTACCATGGCAACCATTTCTACTATCTTTCCTATGAAGTACAAGAGTAAAGTGGTCTTCAGATGATTTCAATAGCAAAATGAGAATATACATTTTAAAGAGAATCTAAAAAATAATTGATTTTTGAATTTAAAAAAAATCGTTGGAGCGAATTTTGAGAAAATCGAAAAAAACTGAAAAAGTGCATCAGTAAAGTACTAGTACTATTTGGCCAATTTTGTTCAAAAGCTTCGTGTCACGTCCCATGGGGGTGCCTAACTTAAATATACAATTTCAACCTCCTAGCTCTTTTCGTTCTTGAGATATTTTGTTCACAGACAGACAGACACACAGACAGACCATGTCGCGAAAACCACTTTTTTGGATTCAGGGGACCTCAAAACGTGAAGATCCATCAAAATCTCGACATCGAATTTTTGACATGAATCCAATACTTTCTCTCTCTATATATATTAACATATATATAGAGGTAAGAGAAAGTAAAAAGGGCTCAATGCTTTTCAAAAAATTTTTGAGCATCCACAAATGAGAATTAAAGGCACGAGTATTTTCCCTGTCCCCTCCATAACATCCTCTCAAAGGGTGAGAAATTGGGAAGTTGGTCAAAAAGTTACGATAAATCTTTCTTCATAAATTTCCTAATAGAGAAATCCATCTTCAACAATTAACAAGTTATAGGAATTTCGAGACGAAAACAATTTTCCTCTAATCCCGAAATAAAAAATTATTCAAACTAGATAGGTCGGGGAGCTTCGCAACAGAGAAGATGGCGGTCCGAAGTCTGGCCCCGCGGCTAGTTGAATGAAAATTCCCCAAGAGAAATTCGAACAAAATTCTTTTCAGACAGTAATTTTTAATTATTTTAAAATTAATACTAATTGTATTAGCTGCTTTTTTTTAATTAACTCAAATTTATAGCTTGTGCTAATTAAATTTATTTTATAATTAAAAACGTAATGAGTAGAACCTGGCAAGATTGTTTTGTCAAATTAAAGTTCCGGAGACAATATAGATAGTTAAGGGCTCGTTCACAGTTCAAGCTTTAATGGATAAGGGGAAGACTTAAAGCTTATCTAAAGACTAAAAATAAACACTTCCCTTAGACTACATCACTATGACAAATATATAAAAGAGAATTTACTTCACTTATTCCATTCATAGACAAATAATAGCAAAAGTAATTTAGATTTTAAAGAAAAAAATCTTTATTTTTTAGAAATGTTGTGATTGCACTTTTATCAATTTTTTTGAATAGAATAAATTATTTATTAAAAATCTGGTGTGACTGATCGCACAGCACACAACTTTCTCTTATTTTTGGAAAAAAAAGTTGTGTTCTGTGCTTGTAACACCAGATGGTCTTCAAACAATTTTGACAGCAAAATGAGAATATAAATTTGAAAGAGCATCTAAAAAATAATTGATTTTTTAATTTTAATCAAAATCGTTAGAGCGAATTTTGAGAAAATCGAAAAAAACTGAAAAAGTACATCAGTAAAATACTAGTACTCTTTGGCCGATTTTGTTCAAAAGCTTCATGTGACGTCCCAGGAGGGTACCTAACTTAAATATAAAATTTCAACCTCATAGCTCTTTTCGTTCTTGAGATATTTTGTTCACAGACAGACAGATAGACACACACACAGACAGACAGACCATGCCGCGAAAACCACTTTTGTTGATTCAGGGGACCTAAAAAAGTGTATATCCTTCAAAATCTCGACACCGATTTTTTGACATGAATCCAATACTTTCTCTCTATATAGGCCTATATGTATATTAACATATAATTACATGCTGAAGGAGTCCCTCCTCAAACTAGGATACCTCCCTAGCCCAGAGGTTGGATAAGGGGAACCGGTTGGAACCAGAAATAAGGATTAGTTCACTAGTTAGAGACGAAGGAGGCAGGAGGAGTTAGTGATAGAAAATAATGTAACTTCACGGGGTGCCGGTAGATGGCTACGGCCAGAGGCCAGTTTGGGTTGAGGTTTGTGTCTTCGTACACGAAAGCACCTCGGGCAATAAACGGGGATCCCGATAGGAATTTCAAATAAAAAAATAAAAAAATAACAAAAGTCACTTTACTTTTTGGGCATAGTGGTATTTCAAATGATTAAATGAAGTGTAGACCATCAGAAAAAATGTGGGCGAAGAAAAGTAAGCGGACTTTTGTCTCGTCTGGATGAACGAATTGAAAAAGTAATTTGTATTGAATATAAATTGAGCTCTTTACGTCTAATATGAACAAGAAAAAAAAATTAATAAATTTTTCATAAATAATTAACAAACTTGAAACAATCTTGTTTATTCAGCAAAGTTTGTGTTTAAAGCTCCAAGGGGGAATTTTCCATTAAAAAGTTAATATTTAAAAAAATTAAAAATTAATCATTTGCGAGATTAAATTGGCAATATTGATGAAATGAGATCGATTTAAAAATTTACGAATTCTTTAATAATGAATGAGGCCTCCTCGGCAGCAATTAGCCATCCATTTGGGCTTACGAACCAATCACCTTTAATGGAAAAATTCCGTGTAATTGAAAAGTTATATCAGGATAATTAATGAACTGAATAACTAATGTCAATTTAAACAAACAAATTGTGGAAATAAAATGAACAAATAAATATGGATGGAAATTAGAAAATAATGATATCGTGGAATTAGCGCGTAGCGCAACCGACAAAAAAAACGACAAAAAGTCGCAATGCATTCCTGTGGAATTTTGGTACTTATGGTAAAATTATTATTAAATTAGGAAAATCCGAAAAATAATACACAAGCCTTGATGTACCACTTTTACATTTTATTTTGCAAATATTTCATCACGCCTGGACATCTTCAGTACCAAAATATAATTTGATGGAAGGTCTGTATCGATATTGTGTAAACAATTTAAGGAGGCCCTAGACGGTCAATCATTTTGATCAAGCCAGATTGACCGTGTAGGAACCTGTTTGACGCTTGAGCCATCAGTGAAGGTGATTGATAGAAAGTTTGAATGATTCATTCATTTGTCTCAATCAATTGATCGTCTAGGCCCAGTTTGGTCAATCATTACGTCACAGTCCGAGCAACCATGAACTCCTCAAAAAAAAAAAGATACAAAACGAAGACGAAATTGGAGGGAAAAAGCCCACCAAAGTTCAGAAAATGAAGTTTCTGTAATATTCGGATTCGAAAACGAGTAGGAAGTTGAGTAAATGCTCAAGAATGAAGCGATTTCTTAATTTGTACCATTCCTCGGGTCAACGTCGCGACGGGGATGGGAGGATTTTTGATGGTCAATCATCCCCGGGATTTCCTATAGCGTTCTGAAAGTTATAATTGACACCAAATTAAGTAACTTAAACTAATTAAAACTCAACTACCCGCTTTGTACACCTTCCTTTTATACCGGCTTATACAAGACTGCGACTAATCAACCTAAAATTTCAAAGTGGTTTGTGCGTGACCTTTTTTTTTATTTTAATGGAATAAACGTCATTTTAGCCATTAATAGGCAAAAGTTCATTGAGTGGTGATACAGGAAATCTTTTAAAAATAAAAAAGTCGAAAAGTCATACCCCTAATGTATACGCCTGTCTCATCTCACAAAATCTAGTGTGACTGGACGCACAGCACACAACTTTCTCTCATCTTCGGTAATCGAAAGTTGTGTTCTGTGCTTGTCACACCAGATTTTTCCTGTCGATATATATTTAGTTTCCACCGATATATTAGAATTCAAGATGTAAAATTTATAAGCATGAGGAAATATTTATATTTTGTTACCATGACAACCATTTCTCCTATCTTTTCTATGGAGTACAAGAGTAAAGTGGTCTTCAGAAGAATTCAATGAGAAAATGAGAATATACATTTTAAAGAGCATCTAAAAAATAATTGATTTTTGAATTTAAAAAAAAATCGTTGGAGCGAATTTAGAGAAAATCGAAAAAAAACTGAAAAAGTGCATCAGTAAAGTACTAGTACTCTTTGGTCGATTTTGTTCAAAAGCTTCGTGTCACGTCCCATGGGGGTGCCTAACTTAAATATAAAATTTCAACCTCCTAGCTCTTTTCGTTCTTAAGATATTTTGTTCACAGAGAGACACACACAGGCAGACCATATGGTGAAAACCACAATTTTTGGATTAAGGAGACCTCAAAACGTGCTATATCCGTCAAAATCTCGACAGCGAATTTTCGACATGAATTCAATACTTTGTCTCTATATATATTAACATATATAGAGGTAAGAGAAAGTAAAAATTCACCACATAAATTCATTGAAGATTTTTTTTTTCAATGGAAAATTCATCTATCAAATATTAAAAGTTGCTAAGAAAAAGATTAGCAACTAATTTAAATACGAATAAGTTCGAATAAAACCAACAAGTTTTTATCGGAGCTTTATCAAAAATTAATTAGAATTTTAAATTTTTTGTCGCAAGAAAAAGTTTGCTTAAAGCGGCGGGGATGCTTAAAGCCTGGGTGGGTGGATGGGGAAAGTGATGTTATTTGACCGGTGGGGATCAATTTCTCCCACCAGTCTTAATATTTAATGTAAAAATTATATTAATATTTTTGGTAAATTGTCTTGAACAATCATAAGCAAGATACAGATCGTATTTCCTTTTGTAACAAGAGCTGTTTGTCTTATCCAGACCCCTTCCATAGTTGAAAGAGCCCTTATAAACATTAGAAGGGACACTGTTATGTAGAGGACAATAAAACTTGTGCTTGGTCTGTTGAATAGAAAGCCTGCCTGCGACTGTCATTTCCCGACAGATCAAATGACCTTCAAATCATTTTGCAAATACAGGCTATACTACGATGCATCTATCTTCTTAAAGGGTGGCCAGGGTGCCAAAATATAAATATATCGGCGGAAACTAAATATATGTCCACAGTAGCGTATCCAGGTGGGGGCGAAGGGGGCGCTCCCCCCCCCCGCCTCAGGCGCATCAAGCTTTTGGCGCCCCTCGAGCATCCGCTTTTTCCCAAAATCTCTGGCTTTTTTTTTGAAATTTCATAATAAATTCATTTTATATCACTAATCAGGAGAAAAATTACAAAATAAGCCCGAACGAGATTCTAAAGATACTAAAAAATCTGGTGTGACTGGCGCACAGCACACAACTTTCTCTTACCTTCGGTAATCGAAAGTTGTGTTCTGTGCTTGTCACACCAGATTTTTCGTGTCGACATGTATTTAGTTTCCGACAATAGGCCTAGGGTACATTCGATTTTCAAGATGTAAAATTTATAAGTATGGGAAAATATTTATATTTTGTTACCATGGCAACCATTTCTCCTATCTTTTCTATGGAGTACAAGAGTAAAGTGGTCTTCAGAAGATTTCAATGGCAAAATGAGAATATACATTTTATTGAGAGATCTAAAAAATAATTGATTTTTGAATTTAAAAAAAATCGTTGGAGCGAATTTAGAGAAAATCGAAAAAAAACTGAAAAAGTACATCAATAAAGTACTAGTACTCTTTGGCCGATTTTGTTCAAAACCTTCGTGTTATGTCCCAAAGGGGTGCCTAACTTAAATATAAAATTTCAACTCCCTCCTCAGCTCTTTCCGTTCTTGAGATATTTTGTTCACAGACACTTTTTACAGACAGACAGACAGACAGACCATGTCGCGAAAACCACTTTTTTGGATTCAGGGGACCTCAAAACGTGTATATCCATCAAAATCTCGACATCGAATTTTTGACATGAATCCAATACTTTCTCTCTATATATATTACATATATACATAGGTAAGAGAAAATAAAAAAGGCCGAACGAAAAACGGCGCCCTAGTTGAGCTTCGCCCCCCCCCTCCCCTCCGCCCTCAAAGGCTAGTTACGCCGCTGTATGTTCACACAAAAAATCTGTTCATCTGTTAGTTTTTATGGACATTATAGATCTTAGGATATTTGGCAGAATATCTCTTTTAAAGAGAATATTTTGTCGCTTGGGATAGGATGTGAACCTGTTGCTATCACTAGTTCAAGAGCCAAGTGCTACAGACTAGGGGTTACAATCGAATAACTAGTAACTGTGATTTGCACTGGCGGATCAATGCAATTAAAAATAAGATATTATTTCTAAGGATAGCCGGCCAAAAAATAAATATTTCTGCGTTTTATCTGTTATTTGTAAATATTTCGATCCCAGTGATATGGGGAATCATCTTCAGTACAATCAACAGATATTTTGCAAATCGTTAATTTTTTCCATCCAATATGACACAATAGCTGCATTCCATGAATGCAATTTTTACTTTCTCTTACCTCTATAATAATGTTAACCCAATACTTTCTCTCTCTATAGAGAGAGAAAGTATTGGGTTCATGTCAAAAATCTGGTGTGACTGGCGCACAGCACACAACTTTCTCTTACCTTCGGTAATCGAAAGTTGTGTACTGTGCTTGTCACACCAGATTTTTTGTGTCGACATATATTTAGTTTCCGACAGTAGGGTACAATTGAATTCAAGATGTAAAATTTATAAGTATGGGAAAATATTTATATTTTGATACCATGGCAACCATTTCTCCTATCTTTTCTATGGAGTACAAGAGTAAAGTGGGCTTCAGAAGATTTCAATCACAAAATGAGAATATACATTTTATAGAGTATCTAAAAAATAATTGATTTTTGAATTTTAAAAAAAATCGTTGGAGCAAATTTTGAGAAAATCGAAAAAAACTGAAAAAGTGCATCAGTAAAGTACTAGTACTATTTGGCCGATTTTGTTCAAAAGCTTCGTGTCACGTCCCATGGGGGTGCCTAACTTAAATATAAAATTTCAACCTCCTGGCTCTTTTCGTTCTTGAGATATTTTGTTCACAGACACACAGACAGACACACACACACACACACCAGCACACAGACAGACACACACACACACACACGACAGACCATGTCGCGAAAACCACTTTTTTGGATTCAGGGGACCTCAAAACGTGAAGATCCATCAAAATCTCGACATCGAATTTTTGACATGAATCCAATACTTTCTCTCTATATATATATTACATATATACATAGGTAAGAGAAAGTAAAATTCGATAACGAGCCAAAGAGTACTAGTACTTTACTGATGTACTTGTTGAGTTTTTTCAATTTTCCAATCCAATTCCTGCTCTAAGGATTTTGATTAAAATTCATAGAATACACAACTGTAAAGAATATTTAAATATTCTCTCTATACATTCTCCTATGGCCAGAAATCGTAACTTTAAGCACACTTTAATAACTCGAAAAGTTATAGGATTTTCGGGACACGAGAAATTTCGGGACTCGCCATGGTAACCACCTCTATAAGACTGCAAAATTTCGTTACATCTTAAATTCCAATGGGAAGTTGGTCAAACAGAGCGTGACAGACGGACAGACAGACAGACGGACGGACGGACGGACCGACAGACACACCAGACGGACACACCGCTATTATATATATAGATTATAATATGGTAATTTTTATAAATTATAAAAATTGAATTCATGGGATGCTCAGCTAATTGTCATATTGGATGGGAAAAAAGTAACGATTTGCAAGACATCTATTGATTGTACTGAAGATGATTCCATTTCAATGGGATCGAAATTTGTACAAATAAACGGATAATACACAAAAGTATTTATTTTTGCACGACGGCCCTTAGAATTAATTTGAGTTTCCTTACGGCCATTTACAAACAACAACAAAAAATCTGGTGTGACAAGCACAGAACACAGATTTTAATTAAGTAAGAGAAAGTTGTGTGCTGTGTGACCAGTCATACTAAATTTTTTTTTAATAAGCCTTTTTTGACTAAAAGGGCCCATTTTAAAAATTCCCTATTTTCACGTTCCTCTCTGTTTAAAAGATTTTTTTTGCAATTTTGCGCATTTGTGTATTCTATGAATGTAAACAAATCCTCAAGCAGGCACTGAATAGAGTAATAATAATTTTCTTTTCATAATTAATTGTAAGAAAAGGCGAGGGAGGTCCAGGATGACGAAACCCCCCTGGCTAGACAGGGAGCCCGCCGAAGACGGGCGGAGCGGCTAGTATTATTTAATTTTTTACCATTTTGACCTACTTTTCCTGCACCACAAAGTAATTAATTTTCCTAGACCGAAAGTAGCTTTTTTATTTATTTTAATCCTAAATAAAAAAAAAGTACGTACATAAAATCTATGCAACAAAATTGAATAAAAAAAAATCATGAAGAGTTCAAATTGCTAATAAAAAATATTCGCTATGAAAAATTTCAAAATAAAAAAAAAAAAATGAGATTACAGTCATTAAAAACCGGACAATAATTTATTTTTATTTCCTTTATAATTAATGAGTTCCAGATAATTTTTTATCGCGTAAAATAGTTTGGAATTTCTCCCTTGGTCAGAAATTTGTTCTCACACCCCTCTTTTTGTATATGAAATAGAATATCAAAATGAAATATTATTTTTATGATAGGATATAAAAAAAAAAGAATTTTATATCAAATTCAAAAAGATACTAATGTCAAAAGGGATCTTATTATTACAAGTATAAAAAGCTGATATATTTTATTTCCATCTTTTCATTTTTTTGTCCCTTTCAGATTAAATAGTATTCTGCCAAAAGCAAAAAGTACTTGTGAAAAATGGACATTAGAGAGAAAAAAAGATATTCAACACACAGAGCTTTAAAAATGATTGAAACTTTCTCACCTCTATTATGGGTCAGGGGGGATTTTCTTTTATTATATTTTTTCTTTTATGTGTCGTCAATTTAAAATATTCAGCGAAATTTATAGAAAAAAAAATCTTCTTGAAAGATGGAGAGGATAAATAAAAGCACTTTTTTTTTGTGCGGATTCAGTTGAAAAATAATGATAAAGATGAGAGGTTAAAGAAATAGGTGATAGTAAAGAGCGACACTTTGAAATAAATATTGATAAAAAAAAATCCTTTTTGCTTTTTCTTACATCAATCGTTAGATATAAAGAATTATTTTTTTATTCAACTTTTTAGCAAAAAAAAAAAGGGTGTATTAATCAAACTAATCTTATTTCAATGACAGCGCATCTTCACTCGAGCATATTTTAGAAAAGATATTTTTCTAAAATAAATATAAAGTGTCAACGAGGGAACAAAAATCAAACTCCTTTTTTAACAAAAAAAAAAATAATAATAAAAAGAAAGTAATAAAATTAAAAAAAAAAATCTTATGAAAAATGAAAAAAAAAAAGTTAGGATTTCCAACCCCACCCTTCCCCAACTCCCCCTCCTGGACAACAAAACTCTATATTATAGATTTTGTCCTGTTTCATTTAGAGGTAAAGGTGGTAATATGAGCCCTGTAGGTATTATGAGCCCCCAATATATCTCGTCATAGAGTTCACACAATCTAATGGGGATTGATGGAAACACTGTGTTCCGTTCTTTTTTAGGCCTCTAGAGAGCTTTGGTTCAGTTGTTAATGATAGATGGTGGATAAATCAGGTGTTTGTGTTTTCTTCTACTAAAAAACTTTGAAAGGTACCTATTTAGCCCTTAATTATGATTATTATTCGATTACATTTACTTTAATAGGCTACGCAATCTAATAGAGTAGGTTTTAAGCTTTGATTTAATGTAGGTGATAATTAATTTAGACAGTAACAAAGATAAAATATGCTTTGAGGAAATTCAATATGGCTATGTCGGTAATGTGAGCCCCCTTCTGTGCCTGGTATATGAGCCCCAATTTTTGATGGTCGTCAATACCGGAGAGTCCGTTTTGGAAATGTCAGTGGGAGTTGATAATCCCGGAGATGAGCATACGCCCTGTAAGTTTTGTGAAGGACTTTACTCTGCCAATCATCAAGGAGAACTGTGGATATAGTGCCTGATGTGTGAAATGTGGGCGCACAATGACTGTGCTGGGCTGAAAAGATGTTTATATTTGTGACTTTTGTAGATCATAAAATATTTTCTGTTTTCCAACTTATTTACACTAATATAGTTTTGTAATTAACAAAATACAATTTTCATAAAGGATATTTGTATTACTAACCTCTTTTTAACACTCTTTTTCATGTATTTACTCTAGGGGCTCATAATACCAGCACAGAAAATTTTTTCAACAAAACGAACTTTTTTGATTTTTTGTTATTATTTCACTTTCTGTGTATTTAATCGACTTCATACTTTTTAAATTATTCATCATTGTTATGTTGAAGTCAACACAAAATTTAGCAAAAATATTAAAAAATTATTATAACAAAAAGAAACTAGGGCCAAAACCCCTTACCTCTAATATTTAAAAAAACCTGGTGTGATGGTCGTACATCTTCGATAATTGAAAGTTGTGTTCTGGGCTTATCACACCAGATATATTATGAACAGCGGCGTAATTAGCGTTTGAGGGCGGGGGAGGGGGGGGTGAAGCTCAACTGCCCCGCCGTTTTTCGTTCGAGTTTTTTTTTTTATTAGTATACGATCCTAATCTCATTCGACTTTTTTTTTTAATGAATCTCGTTAGAGGTTTTTTTTTTAGTAATTTTTTACAGGATTTGTGATATAAAATGAATTTATTATATATTTTCAAAAAAAAAAAAGTCGGAAAGCCAGAGGGTTAACAGCACTGGCAGTGAATATAAAAAAAATGGGTTTTTAAAATATAAAGCCTTTCTATATACAGTATGATACAGTATATAATATTTTTTGTAATAAATTTATTTTAAATAGTAGAATTCAAGTTGTAATATAATTTTAAAAGAAAACTATCAAATTTTTTAGACAATCAATGGAAAGAATATGATAAAATCACAGTCCATGGGTTATATCTTACAAGGGGAGGGCAACCTTGAATTTCATTTTGGGTGAAACTTGGGTGATGATTGTAGACCTTTAGGGGGTTCACCCCTTGAAATAGTAAGCGCAACGCTCAATAGTTTCGGAGAAAATGGCGTTTAAAAAATTCAAAGTCCGCTTATATTCTAGTTAGGCTTTTTATATGACAATGGCGACAATAGTCTAGTAGGTAGCGTGTCTACCTACCAAATGGGCGCTTAGGGTTCGAATCTCGCCTCGTCTTATTTTTTTTTTTATTAAATTATTTATTTTATTGTTTTTACAATTAAATAAATTTATTATTTACTATTAAAGATTATTTATTAATAAATAACTATAGTGTTATTTTGCTAACAAAAAAAGACTAAATTTTAAATCATAATTTAATTATATTCAATAGTAATATTTTAAATAACTTCCAAATAAATACACTATTATTTAATAAACTATTATTCAAAATACTATAATTTAGGCTATTAATAAGTAAAAAGTTTCAATCTTATTTCTTGATTTTACATTATAAGCATTTATACATTATACTTTTTATTACAAACATGAGCCTGAATGATAATCATCTTAAAAACATTTAAAACAAAATTTTTTTGGCATCTAGCACAATTAGGTAATGAAAGCGGAATAATTTTTACAAGAACAATGAATTATTTTTTAAAAGATAAGTTGGAAAACAAACAAACATCATTTACGTACACAAAAATTTCTCTATTAATAAATAATCTATAATATTAAATAATAAATTTATTTAATTGTAAAAACAATAAAATAAATAATTTAATAAAAAAAAAATAAGTCGAGGCGAGATTCGAACCCCAAGCGCCCATTTGGTAGGTAGACACGCTACCTACTAGACTATTGTCGCCATTGTCATATAAAAAGCCTAACTAGTATATAAGCGGACTTTGAATTTTTTAAACGCCATTTTCTCCGAAACTATTGAGCGTTGCGCGTTACTATTTCAAGGGGTGAACCCCCTAACGGTCTACAATCATCACCCGAAGTTTCATCCCAAAATGAAATTCCAAGGTCGTGCCCTCCCCTTGTTAGATGCCTTAGGGCGTCGATGTCGGTATCGAGGGACTAAAGGCTTGATGAGCCTGCGGCGGGGGAGGGGGCGAGCGCCCCCCTTAGTCCCCACCTAGATACGCTACTGATTATGAATTTTTGACATGAACGAAAGACTTTCTCACTAAATATTAACATATTTAGATAAGAGAAAGTAAAAAATACACAAGAAGACTTGGTACCTATAATTTCGAGTATTATTTCATAAGGAAAACTAAATTGCAGGTTTGCCTGGTAGATAGGCAACTAAATCAACAAGGAAAAAAAATCTTATCGCAGAGATCTGACATTTTTTTAAATAAGAAAATAAAAAAGAGAAAGTAAAATGAGATATCCAGCTAAGGTTTTTTCTTTATTTATTTATTTATTCCGCACGACTGACGTTTCGGTTCCGTATTTGAACCATCTTCAGAGCTGGCGAAAAGTCATTATGAAAGTGTCATAATGGATTTTATTCATTGGTGAAATTTTTATATAATAAATAAATACACAGTATGCGATGACTAGGTACCTACATAAATAATCGCCAGCTCTGAAGATGATTAAAACACGGAACCCAAACGTCAGCCGTGTAGAATAAATAAATAAAGAAAAAACCTTAGCTGCATATCTCATTTTCTATTCCCTTATTAATATAACATCACAAATATAAATTGCTTTTTGTGACATTTTAGAAACACAGAATCTACCAGGGAAATGTTTTTCTATTTTTAGAAAAGCCCTTTTAAAGGTGTGGATGTGTATAAGCAGATTGTCTGAGAGAAAATTGAGTTAATATTGCATTTATTATTATTAACTTTGCCCACCAACCATAGGTTGGGCAGGGAAAGTTAATGTAATCGTAAAAAAATCGAAATTGAACTGAGGCTGCCAAAATGCGTTTTGAGGTCCTCTGAATCCATTTAAGTAGTTTTTGGAATGATGTCTGTGTGTGTGTATTTCTGTGGTAATTTCTTTTCGTTAACGAAAACTCAAAAACTATTTGTTCAATTGTTTTCAAAAAAAAAGCGACTCTAGGTTCGTAGCCCGCAGCTTATCCGAGTCCGACCCTTTATTTTTTATTTGTTTTATAAGTTCGTTTTCAAATGCAGGCAGAGATGGGCAAAATACTTTAAAAAGGATTAGTGATCCGCTCCGCAAATCCGGACAATTCGGATAATCCGATCTGGCTGCTGCGAAAGGATTAGCGATCCGATTTACTAATCCGAACCGATTTAGAAAAAGGATCGCTGCTCCGAAATCCAGAACCGCGTTCCAAAAATCCAATCCCAATTTGATTTTTAAGGGTTATAAGCATTTATTAAAAAGTAATGAAAAGGAATGGCAATCTTTTGAAAAGGATCGCGAAAATCCTGGATAGTTAATCCTTCGAAAAGGATTAGCGATTCGATCCTAGATCCAGAAAGCAAAAATGATTTCGAACAAGATCCAAGAAAAGGATTTCGATCCAGATACAAAAATATTGGTTCGAATAGGATTTTTGGATTTAAATAGTTATATATAAAATCTAAACAAAATATATAAATCATCAGCTTGGGATGGGGGGGGGGGGGCAAACCCGGGACCACAGGCATTCTGTGACACGAGTCCTTTACAGGTAATTTCAAAATTATTTAAAATATAAAATTTAATGAGCAACTTCCTAAATTTTACATAAAATTTAATGTGTTTAAAATAATAAAGGCATCAAATTTTATATATTTTTTTAAATTTCTGTATTATATAGCTACGAATTTAGAGCTCGTTGGAGGCAATGCTATTTTAGTACCTATTTCCAAATGTTTTAAAATAAATATATTTTATGGTTTATTTTTAAAAAGTTTCAAATCTCTAAGTCCTATCAGCATCCCATTAAACAACTTTTAATACCTGCCCTAATTCCTTCACTCCTTGAATATTTCATATTAATATTAGGTAGCTTGTTAATCCTACTACTATGCCTAACTAAGTCCTTTCTACCAATTTAATCTATGTTAAAGAAAACCTCATTGACGTGGGATTATTTCTTAACACCCCTTTTAGAAAGGTTAATAGTTCGTCTTTCTCGCAAAATGGTACGCCATTTATTCTAAAGGAGAATTATTTGATAAAGTAAATTTTTACTTTGAAAAATCCATGACATGGAGTAACTTCACTTACTATTAGAGTACATTTAAAAAGCCATAATCTAAGGATCTTAATAAATAAAGATTTCTCATAAGTAGGGCTCGGATTTCGCCTTATTTGCCTTTTTTTTATTTATGGCTTAAAATTTAGGCCAATATGATATGTATACGTTTCATGAAATTCTGAATAAAATAAGAGGCATTTGTTAGTGCCTATAATGCCTATTTTGGCCGATTCTGGGTTTTAGTGCCTATTTCATCTATAAATGCCTTTTTTAGTGCCTATTTTAAGTATTTTAACTTAAAATAGGCTATTTTAAGCCAATTTCGGCTTTTTACTTTCTCGTACCTCTATATATATGTTAATATATAGAGAGAGAAAGTATTGGATTCATGTCAAAAATTCGATGTCGAGATTTTGATGGATCTTCACGTTTTGAGGTCCCCTGAATCCAAAAAAGTGGTTTTCGCGACATGGTCTGTCTGTCTGTCTGTCTGTGTGTGTGTCTGTGTGTGTGTGTGTGTGTCTGTGAACAAAATATCTCAAGAACAAAAAGAGCTAGGAAGCTGAAATTTTATATTTAAGTTAGGCACCCCCATGGGACGTGACACGAAGCTTTTGAACAAAATCAGCCAAAGAGTACTAGTACTTTACTGATGCACTTTTTCAGTTTTTTTTCGATTTTCTCAAAATTTGCTCCAACGATTTTTTTTAAAATTCAAAAATCAATTATTTTTTAGATTCTCTATAAAATGTATATTCTCATTTTGTGATTGAAATCTTCTGAAGACCACTTTACTCTTGTTCTTCATAGGAAAGATAGGAATTTCTCCTATGGTTGCTATGGTAACAAAATATAAATATTTTGTCATACTTATAAATTTTACATCTTGAAAATCGAATGTACCCTACTGTCGGAAACTAAATACATGTCGACACAAAAAATCTGGTGAGACAAGCACAGTACACAACTTTCGATTACCGAAGGTAAGAGAAAGTTGTGTGCTGTGCGCCAGTCACACCAGATTTTTTTTTGAAATTTCACAATAAATTCATTTTATATCACAAATCCGGAGAAAGATTACAAAAAAAAATCGAACGAGATTCGAATACTAAAAAAACATTGTGTGGTTTTATGAAACCACGATGCAAGTGAAACTTTTTTCGGATCGTAGGCGTTTAACTGAAAATTTTCAGAAAATTATTCAATTAAGGGTATTAAAATCGCGTTTTTAATCTTAACTTAACAATTGGAAAATAGGAAATCAATAGACGCATGTTAAAAACTGTGAACAATATTTATTTAGTAATTAGCCAGGAGGGCTTCGCCCCCTGGATTATATATATACAGTAGGGTGGCCGCAAAAAACAAAATTTTTTAATTTCTTTCGGCCGAACCTCCTAAAAGTTGTCTTTTGGCTAGAAAATGATAATGGCAAAGTTTTAGCTAAATTGGGTTACGTTAACCCGTGCCTCATCGGGGTTAAAATTTTGAAAAAGTGCGATTTTATCTAAAAATTCGCAGGTTTTACTTCATAAAACGAAAACCAAGTATCGTAGAAAAATTATTCTTGGCTCATTTCATAGCAAATTTAATTCTCTTGAGGTTTTATAATAACTATTTTTTCATTAAAACGTATAGATTTAAAGATATTTACAAATTACCATTTCGGTTTTGATATATTGCTCTTTCTGAAAAATAAATGGAAAGTCACATTATAGACCATTCGATATAACATTTTGCCGAAAAAATATTTCAAAGGGAATGAAATTTTTACTGGTTATTTGGGGGTACTCTAGAATGCCAATCCTAAGTTTTTGACCTCGAGGACCATGTGGGGGGGGAGGGGGAAAAAACCTCAAAAATTTGAGAATTCTTCAGTTTTTTGCTTATATCTTGTAAACTATTCATATTTTGTGAAATATAGCATAATTCAAAGTTGTAGAGCATTAAATTTGCTAAAATTTGGTACATAAAATGAATTCGTAGACCCAATACTAACGGCCGGTCAAAATTAAATAGAATTTTACTTTTCGAGAAAATTTATCTAAATTTGACCGGTCGTATTACGATTTATATTCGGTTTACAAATTCGTTTTATGTACCATATTTTAGTAAATCTAGTACTCTACAACTTTATTTAATGCTATGGTGGAGATAATATGGTTAGTTTACGCGGTATAACGAAAAACTGAAAAAGACCAACATTTTTGTGGTCTTACTTTTGACCGACCGTATTTCGGTTAATATTGAGTTTACAAATACATTTTATGTAGGAAAGCTTAGTAATCTAATCCTCTACAACTTTGTATAGGACTAGGGTAAACAAAATATGTTTAGTTTACGAAATATATGAGAAAAACTGAAAAAAGTTAAAGATTTTTGAGGTTTTTTCCTCCTCTACTCCCTCCAAGTTAAGAGAGGGTCGTCCAAGTCGAAGACTTAGGATAGACAATCTGGCGTACCCTCAAATAACGTGTAAAAATTTAATTCACTTCGGAATACTTTCTAGGTAAAAAGTAGATAATGACATGACTATTCGTTTTTTCTGATATTTTTTTTCATTTCTAGTAAATTTGTCCAACATTGACCAGTAGTATTTCGGTTAGTATTGGGTCTACGAATTCATTTTATATACCAAATTTTAGCAAATTTAATGCTCTACAACTTTGAATTATGCTATATTTCACAAAATATGAATAGTTTACGAGATATAAGCAAAAAACTGAAGAATTCTCAAATTTTTGAGGTTTTTGTCCCCCTCCCCCTCCCCCCACATGGTCCTCGAGGTCAAAAACTTTGGATTGGCATTCTAGAGTACCCCCAAATAACCAGTAAAAATTTCATTCCCTTCGAAATATTTTTCCGGCAAAATGTTATATCGAATGGTCTATAATGTGACTTTCCATTTATTTTTCAGAAAGAGCAATATATCAAAACCGAAATGGTAATTTGTAAATATCTCTAAATCTATACGTTTTAATGAAAAAATAGTTATTATAAAACCTCAAGAGAATTAAATTTGCTATGAAATGAGCCAAGAATAATTTTTCTATGAATCTTGGTTTTCGTTTTATGAAGTAAAAACTGCGAATTTTTAGATAAAATCGCACTTTTTCAAAATTTTAACCCCGATGAGGCACGGGTTAACGTTACCCAATTTAGCTAAAACTTTGCCATTATCATTTTCTATCCAAAAGACAACTTTTAGGAGGTTCGGCCGAAAGAAATTAAAAAATTTTTTTTTTTTTTTTTTTAAACATTCACACTTTTTCTCATTCACACTCACACTCCACACACATTCACACTAGACATGGGTCATTACTCGATTTTGCTGTACCAGGTACCAGCTGTTACAGGTACTTGTTCTGACCCGATATTTTTACCTGATACTTTTGTACCCGAAACAAATTTCACCCAGCAACGCTAACTTTACATTAATTCAAGTCAATAACAACGTGTCTAACATTTTTTCAAATGTTTTCTACCCTATTTAATCTTGTGTTGAGAACAAACTCATAATTATTCATTACTAAAGAGTTTTCCAAACTGAGTGAACTGACATGTCTCCAAATTTAAAATGTCAATTTATATACTGCATTAGAAAAATAATTAACAAATTTCTGTGCCGGCGAACGAAATTTAATTTAATTCTATTCATTATGTATTTCAATTCACAGTTACATATATTTTTATTTTTTTAATTAATGTTTTTATATATAAAAAAAAAAAATAGTTTCAAAGTAAAAATCAGATAACTTATTTATTAAAAAAAAATATATTTTTTTCATTTCTGCTCTCTTTCTTAAAGTGAATAAAAGAGAAATAATGTATAAGTAATAATTAGATTTGTATTTAATTATTATAGGGCCTAGTGAGAAAAGTAGAGTAAAAAATGTAAAAATGATTCGGAATGACGTTCGAAAAGCGCGCCAGAGCTAGCGAAATTGCCCTGTCAGGAGAGAAGAGACGGGGCGGGGCGGGGTCGCGAGTTGAGGGTCGCAAGAGAGAAGGAATGAGAGAACAGCCGAAACGAAAACTGTATCGGGTAAGGAACGAAGCTCTAAAGTGAAAAGAAAGTATTTGATCAATGCGCAAGCGCGAGCGAGATATCAGGTTCGAGTGAGAAACGAATACCGAGCAAATAACATATACTTTTTTTATCTGTTATTTGAGTATCAACAACTCGGGCATACTCGACTGGACCTGAACAGGACGCGTATTCCTTTCTCACTCGTATCTGATATCTCGCGCATGCGCATTGATCAAATACTTGCTTTTCACTTTAGAGCTTCGTTCCTTACCCGATACAGTTTTCGTTGCGCCTGCTCTCTCATTCCTTCTCTCTTGCGACCCTCAACTCGCGACGCCCCGCCCCGTCTCTTCTCTCCTGACAGGGCAATTTCGCTAGCTCTGGCGCGCTTTTCGAACGTCATTCCGAATCATTTTTACATTTTTTACTCTACTTTTCTCACTAGGCCCTATAATAATTAAATACAAATCTAATTATTACTTATACATTATTTCTCTTTTCTTCACTTTAAGAAAGAGAGCAGAAATGAAAAAAATATATATTTTTTTTTTAATAAATAAGTTATCTGATTTTTACTTTGGTATTTAAATACCTGATATTTTTTGCTCGTACCCATTATGTGTACCTGTTACTTTTTCCTACCTGATACAAAATATCAGATTGATACAGTATCACCCATGTCTAATTCACACAGTCTTTTCGGCAACTTAGGCCATATAAGACTTTGACGATAACCGTTGTAATTAATATATCAATTTGGGGTTCAGGCATTTCTATTTAAGCCATCTGGTATCCAAATGGCTTAAATAAAATCATCGGACTGCCTGGGTCCGAACCCGCGACGTTTGGTATAGGAGGGAGGCGCTCTACCTACTACGCCAAACTCGGGGGCGGCGAAAGAAATTAAAAATTTTGTTTTTTGCGGCCACCCTAATATACAGTATATATAGATTGAAGATTTGAATATTTTAAATTATTTTAAAAATTATATTTTATCAATTTAAAAATTGAATTATTAAATCTCACAATTATTTTTTTATAATTCGTTATATATATTAAATTTCAACTTTCTTATTTTTGTCGTCATGGATTGTGACGTCATAGCTTGTAGCGTCATGGCTTTTTACGTCACCTCGTTACAAAGCGACATGCTGATAGAAGAACCAAAAAATTCGTAGTGATATAATAAAAGTTTCACTTTAAAAAAAAAGGTCGAACGAAAAACGGCACCCCATTTGGGCATCACCCCCTCCGCACTCATTCAGCCATCTTTGTGCAAAGGAGGTAATTGTTTTATCTTTGTTTCCAAAAATAAGACATCAATCTTTTAAAATTTTTTATATTATTTCTTAAATAATGCCTTTTTAAGTGCCTTTTTTTACAATAAATGCCTTTTTTAAGTGCCTATTTAAATAATTTTTAGTGCTTAGTTGCCTGCCTATTTTAAAGATTTTTAGCGCCTATAAATCCGAGCCCTACTCATAAGTTAGATTTATTTTCTTAATAATAGGCTTACAATAAGTAATAGGCCTATTATTTCTAAAGAAAGATGAGGTGCATGTCCATCCCTTGTCCCCTCCCCTAAAAATAATAATAATTTAATTGGCCTGGGAGCCGTGGCTCGGTGAGAAGACATTAGCTTCTCGCACCGGAGTCCCGGGTTCGCTTCCCGTCCCAAGCGAGAAAAATTTATTTCATTTGATTTGACTACAAATCATTTGAAATAAATAGGGTTGGGGTCTAAATGGCCTTAGATGCCGAAAAAGACCTTAAAAAAATAATAATAATAATAATTTAATTGTTTTTTTAAGTCGATTAAAACCCTAGAATACGCGTCCCACCGTAGGCGGGCTGTGTAGCTAATCATTTATAAAAAAAATTAGTTAATGATGGAAAAATCATAAAATAAATGGGAAAAATTTTTGAAAAATTAAAATTTGATATTTAATCAATTCCTAATCCACAAAAGGTCATACAGCAAGGTAAAAATTACCAAGCTGGATTAAAAGTAGGAGGGTGGAAAAAACAAAATTGAATTTTCTATATTTAATGAGTTGAGGGTTTCTATTAAGAAACGAGCAAGACCTGAAGGTGAATGAATTGATGTGTAAGAAAAGGGTAGAGGGGAGAGAATAGCAAAACATTTTTTTAAAGTTCGTTCAATCGAATGAATAAGTTATGAATTATTTTTTACATAAAATTTCTAGAAAAATTATTCAAAAACACGCAATTAAAAAAAAAAAAAATTCGAATCGGAGCAATTTTTATAAAGCTATGATAAATAAAAAAAAATTTGAAAAATAGGCCTATAGATATCTTTTTTATGACGGAAACTGCCAAAGTGTGTATATTATATATATATATGATTTTGAAGGTTTACTTTTGATAAAATTGTTCTGTTATTCGGAACACAAAATCGACAATCGACTTTAAAATCATTTGTGATTAGTAAAAAGTTGAGTTTCAACATATGGAAATTTAGAAAATTTAAGGTAACAAAAAGCTTTGTATAATCAAATCGCAAAATTTATTGACGTATATTAGTACATATATATATAAAAACAAACAAATATCATATAAATTTATTATCTGATTAATCTATATAAAATAATAGAGAAAAAATAAAATAACTATTGTAAAATGATTAAAATTATGATGATATCTTTTTGTTGTTGATCGCGTGTAAGAATATGTTTTTTATAATATTATTTGTATCTTTTAGGCCTGATGATGGTCAGCAAGTTGACCGAAACTGGTACATATGTCAGTCGCCTGCCTTAATAAATTTTCTGAAAATAAATGTAATATTTATTTTGTGTTCCGAATAACAGAACAATTTTATCAAAAGTAAACCTTCAAAATCATATATATATATACTATAGATATCTTTTAAACGGGTATAAAAAGATTAGTTCAATTGGAGTTGAAAATTTCCAGAATAATTTGCGAAGGGTTGAGAGTCCGTCTGTCTGTCAAGCTCTATTTAAACAAATTTCTGTTTAAATTTTGAATTAAAGTTAGATTATTTATAGAGTACATTAAGAATTGTATGGGGTCAATGAAATGTGAGTTTAGGTAAATTAGTCAAATCCCCAAATGGGGTTTAGACAAATTTTTGAAAATTAAAAAGCATTGAGAATCAAAACCTAAGGAATTTAAAGCTAATCATTTCTTAATAAAAAAAAATAAATAAATAAAGTATAGAAGATGAAATAAAAAGAAAGACTTGTTTTCGGCCGGAATTATTTTATTTTCCCTTGTGGGCGTTTCGGGGATTAAATTTCACCCATCTTCAGGACCTATATTAAAATTAATACATATAATCGGAAACTTTTTAAATTCTCATCAATCTCACTCAACAGACAGAACGGTAGAGCTAAGAATTTTTTTTAACACCTTTGTAAGTAGAGCGCTATTTATATGGCCTTTCTATTTATTGAGTGGCATTTATGAGAATTTAAAAAGCTTCTGATTATATGTATTGATTGTATTATAGGTCCTGAAGATGGGTGAAATTTAGTCCCGAAACGTTGACAAAGGGAAAATAAACAAATTCGGCCTTCCACCACATTGTCTTTGAAAATGAAATTTTTATAATCAAATGAAAAATCAAAAATTATTATGGCTAGACGAGAAGCCCGCCGAAAGCAGGGAGTGTAGCTAGAATTTTGTGTACTTCAAATATAAAAAATCTGGTGTGACTGGCGCACAGCACACAACTTTCTCTTACCTTCGGTAATCGAAAGTTGTGTACTGTGCTTGACAAACCAGATTTTTTGTGTCGACATATATTTAGTTCCCCGACAGTACGGAACATTTGAATTCAGATATAAAATTTATAAGTATGGGAAAATATTTATATTTTGTTACCATGGCAACCATTTCTCCTATCTTCCCTATGAAATACAAGAGTAAAGTGGTCTTCAGAAGATTTCAATCGCAAAATGAGAATATACATTTTAAAGAGCATCTAAAAAATAATTGATTTTTGAATTTTAAAAAAAATCGTTGGAGCAAATTCTGAGAAAATCGAAAAAAAACTGAAAAGTACATCAGTAAAGTACTAAATTCTTTGGCCGATTTTGATTAAAAGCTTATTTTTCCGGTCCCGGGGGTGTTAAGTTAAATATAGAATTTCATCCTCGTAGCTCAATTCCTTCATGCTTAAAATACAACACAGACACACCCACCCACCCACCCACACACCCACCCCCCCCACCCACACACAGACAGACCATGTCGCGAAAAACCACTTTTTGGATTCAGGGGACCTCAAAACGTGAAGATCCATCAAAATCTCGACATCGAATTTTTGACATGAATCCAATACTTTCTCTCTATATATATATTACATATATACATAGTTAAGAGAAAGTAAAAAGTTTTCATATAGTAGGCCCTTATGCCTGAATTATAAAATATTTAACGATTTATCAATGCATGTAAAAGCTAACAGAACCCAGGTGGCGATGAGGAAAAGGAGCTGGAGAGTCAAAATAAATTGGACTGCCACTGCTCTCTCTATAAGGAGAGATGGATTATCAAATTTATGCTTTTTTTTTATTCATGAAAAAAAAAGCAAAAAATTTTCATAAATAAAAATAATCCTATTTAAATTTCATTCACTAAAGTTTTAACGAACGATAAAAATATTGAATAAAAATCATAAATGGGGTATTTAATAAGTTATTAAAACTTTTACTGGGGGATATAACTATTAATATAGTCATTTTAACAGATAAAAATTAAATATTCATTCCATTCCCAATATAACAAATACAAAATTGTTTAATAAATGACTAAAAATCTGAATTGCTTTTCTCTTTCCCCAATTTTTACTTTCTCTTACCTATGTATATATGTAATATATATATAGAGAGAAAGTATTGCGATCATGTCAAAAATTCGATGTCGAGATTTTGATGGATATACATGTTTTGAGGTCCCCTGAGTCCAAAAAAATGGGTCCCGCAAATTGGTCTGTGTGTGTGTGTGTGTGTGTGTGTGTGTGTGTGTGTGTGTGTGCGTCTGTATGTGTGGGACAGATTTTTAGCATGAAGGAGTTGGAGCTAGCGGACTGAAATTTTATATTTAACTTAGGTACCTTCTGAAGAATCTCAAAATAAGCTTTTGGAAAGAATCGGCCAAAAAATAGTACTTTACTGATGTACTTTTTCAGTTTTTTTCGATTTTCTCAAAATTCCCTCCAAGAGATTTTTTTAAAAAAATTCATCACTAAAATTCAACTATTTTTTAGATGCTCTTTAAAATGTATATTCTCATTTTTTACTACGTTGAAATCTTTCTGAAGACCACTTTACTCTTGTTCCTTCATAGGAAAAGATAGAAATGGTTGCCATGGTACTGGAAATTTAAATCTTTTCTTTTATTAGATTAAATCGAATTATTATTTAAATTCCCATTTTTTTAAATTTGATTTTTGTGTCTTTAATTGTTTCAAAGAAAACATATATGTCTCTCTCACTTGCAAACATTATCGCCTGTCTCTACTCTTTTTAAATTCCCTTTCCACCTTATCTTCGCATAGAAACAATGTTAATTTCCTATAGGGATTTGTATGTTAATTTCGATTCAAAAGGGGGTCCCCTTTGGAACTTTTTTTACGCATTTAAAATTTTTTTTCCAATTCTTATGAAATTTTGTATTTATTTACGATTCTATATTGTGTATAAAATGTCCAAATATGAGATTAAAATTTTGAAAAATAACCATAGTTTATTTCAAGCAGTCAACATTTAAAATGCAAGTTTGAAACTAAGGTGCTATTCGGAAACTAAATATATCTCGACACAAAATCTGGTGTGACCAGCACAGTACGTAACTTTCTCTTACCGAAGGGTAAGGGAAAGTTGTGTGCTGTGCGCCAGTCACACTAGATTTTAGATTTAGATTTGGTAGAAAAAAATGAGCAAAGCAGCTAGTTTTTATATCAATTTATTATCAAAACCAGATTCGACGTTTCGGTCACATATGCGGCCATGATAATGTCTGAAAATATATATCCATTCACTCTCTCTCCACGATATAAGAAAAATAAAAAATTTTGGCCATTTACAATTGTGAGGTGTAGAGCTTGGTGAGAATATATGGACCCCGTTTGCATTAGTGTGTGATGCGCCAAAAAAATTAAAAATTGAAGCGCGGAATATTGTTTCAAATGCTATAATTAATAGTATTTTTTTATGAAATATGTCCTAAAAAATTTATATTTAATGTTACTTGCACTAATTGACAAAAAAATTATTTGAAAGAGCATCTAAAAAATAATTGATTTTTGAATTTTAATCAAAATCGTTAGAGCGAATTTTGAGAAAATCGAAAAAAACTGAAAAAGTACATCAGTAAAGTACTAGTACCCTTTGGCCGATTTTGATTAAAAGCTTTATTTTTCCCGTCCCGGGGGTGTTTAACTATATATAAAATTTCAGCCTCATAGCTCAATTCCTTCATACTTAAAATTGAACACACAGACAGACAGACCATATTTGCGAAAACCACTTTTTTGGGATTCAGGGGACCTCAACCCGAAGATCCATCAAAAATCTCGACATCGAATTTTTGACATGAATCTAATACTTTCTCTCTATATATATATTACATATATACATAGCTAGAGAAAGTAAAAGAAGGTCAAATAATTTGCACTTGAGGGGGAGAAAAAAATTTAGTCTCCCTAAAAAAGGTAAAATGATTTTTCTCGGGAGGGAAAAAAATTTCAAAAAAAGGTAAAATAAAAAATTTTTTATATAGGAAATACAAGTTTCAGTTTCCGTTACGGTTTCGGCCGAAACTAAGGTTGAGGCCGAATATTCGGTTTCGGCTGAAAATCTTGTTTCGGTCGGACCCTATTTGAAACAATATTCCCTGCTTAACTCAATTTCTAATTTTTTGGTCTTTGACACACCATTGCATAACAGGGTCCATATAATCCAATGAAAACAAAAAAACTTTTTAATGTTAATTTTCTCAAAACGCGCTTGACACACTAATGCGTAACAGGGTCCATATATTTTCAGGCATTAACCTGGCCCTGAAGATGGTCCATATGTGAACGAAACGTCGGCTCTGTTTTTGATAAATAAATTGATATAAAAACTAGATTTGTTCTACCAAATTTAAATATCAACATTCAGCTATATCTCGCCTTCGAATCTTTACATTCAGAATTGGAGTGTTTCCTTTAGAAGTTGGGAATGAAAATTATTATTTAAC
>JAKCPI010001725.1:0-15803 GCA_023213315.1 Euborellia annulipes | reverse complement strand
GGGAATAAGTCATATTAGGGGTTACACCATATCACCCAAAGTCAAATGGCCTTGCAGAGAGAGCAGTACGAACGTTTAAAGAGCGAATGTCTGGTTCTAGAAGAGAAAATAAAAGACTTGGACACCCGTTTGCAAGAGTTCCTGGTTTCTTATAGAAATTCTATTCATAAAACCACAGGAAGAACTCCAAGTGATATGTTATTTGGGAGAAGGATTCGTACTGAATGGGATTTGATGAAACCCAGATGTGTCTAGAAATATTCAGGAATCCTTATTTAAACAAAAAAATGTACTATGACAGAAATACAAAGGATCGGTCATTTTTTGGAGGAGAGAGAGTATGGGTAGCAAGAACAAATGGAAAGGGGTTTGAGGAAGGAAGAGTGTTCAAAAGGAATGGAAGATATTCTTATTTGGTGAAGGTTGGTGAAGTCATTAAAAGGAAACATGCTGACCAATTAAGAAGAGCATTGGAGGATGAAGCAAGTGTTTTGACTGAGCGAAAAATGAATGAGGAAAGTGTAGAGGAACCTGAAAAATTAAGAAGATCGTCAAGATTGAAGAAATGAAAATGAAAATGTTGCTAAAATGAAAATTGTCCTTAAGAAGCCTTAAAGTTTAAGTTCAAGATCGAAACAATGTTTCTCCTCTTAAGGGGGGAGAAATGTAGGAAAATACATGTATATGTTTATGTTGATATTTATATTCGTTATTTATATACACCGGTTTCTATTTTGTAAAATTATTGATTTATTCCTTTTGCTAATAAAAACATTGCTCTCTCTTGTATCCGGTTCTTTTCCTTGTAATCTTACAATAATCAACAGATTTTCACGAATAAATGATTTTTGCAAAGCCTAAGAACTATAGAATATCGTAAATATATGTTTTTGCAATCAGGGATGTCTAAAATTGCATTAGGGGTGTCCAAAGCAAAAAAAAAAACTGAAAAAATTCGATTTTCCAAAACTTTAAGCCGTTTGCGGCACGTCTAAATAACCTCCGATTGGGCTGAAATTTAAATGTATTATAAATATCAGCATGTTTTTAAGGGGTGTCGCCTTAAAAATATTTTGGACATTCTAAATAAGAACCGTTTTAGAGCATATAAATTTATTTTTCTCTATATCTCTAAAACTGTGCCTGATGGGACAAAAGTGAAATTATATTTGAATTCAGCATGAAAAATACTTCTAGAATCTCATATCTTTATACTTGTGAAAGAAAAAAAGTTCATTTTTGTAATCAAACGTTTAAAACAAAATATTAAAACGCAAATGAAATAAGAATTTCATAGCAAAATGAATAATTTATTTGTTTAATTTTTTCTTTAAAAATTTTACAATTAAGTAACCAGAGAGAGAGAGAGAGAGAGAGAGAAATATGATATAATATTTTTAAAGAAAATGAGAGATACTTAAGTGCCAAGAGGGAAAAAGAAAATTATGATTCATAAATAAAATAAATTTTTTCGCTCTCGAAGGTTGCCTGTCTGTCTTTGCCGGTGGTAGCTATAAAAATAAAAAATTCAATTTCTTTTGGAAAAAAAAAAAAAAAAACTGTACATGCAGATATTTATTATTGATTTATGATTATTGATCAAAAATAAAATAAAAAATCTGGTGTGACTGGCGCACAGCACACAACTTTCTCTTACCTTCGGTAATCGAAAGTTGTGTTCTGTGCTTGTCACACCAGATTTTTTGTGTCGACATATATTTAGTTTCCGACAGTACGGTACATTCGATTTTCAAGATGTAAAATTTACAAGTATGGGAAAATATTTATATTTTGTTACCATGGCAACCATTTCTCCTATCTTTTCTATGTAGTACAGGAGTAAAGTGGTCTTCAGAAGATTTCAATCACAAAATAAGAATATACATTTTAAAGAGAATCTAAAAAATAATTGATTTTTGAATTTAAAAAAAAATCGTTGGAGCAAATTTAGAGAAAATCGAAAAAAACTGAAAAAGTGCATCAGTAAAGTCTTTTCTGTAAAAAAAAAAAACCCTTTGGGAAACAAACCCACTTACCCAAATCCCTCTCTTTCTATATATATAATAATATAATAGAGGTAGGGGAAAGTAAAAATTGTTGTGGTGGTTTTCTCGGGCGGGGGGCCCTTTTCTTTAACTATATAAAAAAAAAATATAGAGAAAATTTGTCTTTTATTTATTTGTTCCCATTAAAAAATGTTCTTACATTTTATTTTAAAATATATACAGGTATGGAGAAACTTTTATCCATTAAGAGCGACTTTTGCTTAAAAAATGAGGTTTTTCGAGGAGAAAATTGATTTTAGAATTTATTAATCACGATTTTTTTTATTTATTCTATTAGAGGTTTTCTTTCTGCACAAATTGATATCGCATTTAGTCTGATCTGATTAGCCGTTCGGAATCTACAGTGGTTTAAAGTTTCAAATTTGAAATTACCGTAGCGCGGTAAAATGGAATGATAGGAAAAAAATAAATGGTGAAATCTTTATCTGAAAAATCATTCTTTCTAACCGTATATTCAACATAATTATACCTCTTAAGACAGAGGAGTTATTCAAGCCGCTAAACTTTTTCGTGCAAGCCCCCTACCCGGCCACTATACATACATGCATTGTAAGATCGTTGTCACGTCAAAAAATAGGCCTATCTAAAGTCTCGGTCTTAGAGATGATGGAAAGTTAAAATCTGGTGTGATTAACAGCATCAAAATGTACTATAAGAACAGATTTTTTATTTTTAATACATAGTAATAACAGGAGATCGAACAATGGAGAATTTTTTATTTGAGAGAACTTTGCTTATCCCCACTCGTAAAATTTTAAAAATTAATCTATTTATATAATGTCAGTTTGTCTGTCACGTTCTATTTGATCAACTTCTCGTTAGAATTTTGAAACCCGTTCAAGGCGGGCTTCTCATAATTAAGAAAAGGCGGGGGTCCAGGGGGGCGAAGCGAAATTTGATTTGCATAAATATTTTTTACTTTCTCTTACCTATATATGTATATAATCCGATCGTGTCAAAAATTCAATGTCGAGGATGTTAATGGAAATACTCGTTTTGAGGGTCGCTGATTCCAAAAAAAGTGGTCTCTCGGTTTGTGTGTTTTTTTAATTACTAGCCGCGCCGCCCGCCTGCGGCGTACTCACGCCTTTTCTTAATTATGACAAGAAAATTATTATTACAACATATTCCAATCTAATGTCTGCTTAAGGATTTGTTTACATTCATAGAATACACAAGTGCAAAAAATACTAAAATATTTTTCTATACATTTCCTATGAGAGAAATCGTAACTTTATGAATTAATAACTCAAAAAGTTTTAAGAAATTCGGGACCCGAGTATTTTTCCATAACGTCAAGACTGCAAAATTTCGTTTCGAAATTCCAACGGGAAGTTGGTCAAACAGAGCCGACAGACAGACGGACACTCCGCAATTATTATATATAGATATTTCGACACAAAAAATCTGGTAAACAAGTACAGAATGCAATTTTAAATTACCGCAAGTAAGAGAAATTTGTTTGCTACTCATACTAAATCCCCCCCCCCCCCCCCGCCTCCCGGTGCATATTTACTTTTAAAATGCATATTTTTTGTGCATATTTCGGCCTTTTTAAATGCATATTTTGTTGTTTTTTAGTGCATATCGATCTGAGGCCTAATTATAACGATGGCGACACGATAACGCTCCACACGCTAGCTTCTCCAGGCCATTCATCCGAGCTTGGTATTGCTTCCCTGTAACGACGAACCAAACCATATAGAAAAGAGGAAGTAAAATAATTTGGCAACAGTGCAAATATTTCTCCAAAATGTCTATTGGAATTATTGGAGAATAAATATGAGAGAAGAGAAGAGTAAATCCCCCCATAACACGACGCGTCTAAACAAGAGAAGCAAAGTTTAGGAATGCATATAGAACCGGGGGGGGGGGGGAGATAGTTGCAAGCAACTCGCATTGTTCCGAGAAAGAGAGAATCTCACTAATTAGATTTGCTCAATATTTAATTTTCACAAAAGAACGACGTTTGTGAGTTGAGAAGCACACAGTGAAAAATTACTAAAACGAGATAAGAATATTTAAAAATGGCTATAAATTTTATCGTTCTTTTTAATATGATTTATACACAGGGTCTAATACAAATTTAGAGTCGTCCAATAGACAGAGGGAAAAAAAAAAATAATAAAAATGAAGAGAGAATTTATCACGCCAACTTTCCCTCAATTTTTATATCCAAGTCAAGGTGCAGCCATGTCCCAATAAAATCATTTAATAATTCATTCATTAGCATCCCCAAAAGAATTTTGTCTCTACTGAGGAAGGGGGGGGGTGGATTGTTGATCCTGTTTTGGGGATGGAAAAGTCGACTCTGACTTTAGTCAAGAATCGATCTTTTACTGAAAATAATCCACTTTTTAGAATCGCCTCGATTAGAATCGATTCTTACTGGACGACTTCGACTTTTTTCTTACAATACTTAGTATCCGATGGTAATATAGTTTGTAACGTTGACTTTCATCTTTCTTTTAAAACCTACACATAACACACCAATCAACACGCTTTCTAAGATCGGTTAGTGAACATATGTGCAGTAGCGTATCCAGGTGGGGCGCTTGCCCCCCCCCTGCCCCAGGCCAAGCAAGCCTTTGGCGCCCCTCGATACCGACATAGGCGCCCTGGTGCATCCGGCTTTCCGTCTTTTTACCTAAATCTCCGGCTTTTTTTTTAATTTCGTAATAAATTCATTTTATATCACAAATCCAGAGAAAAAAAAAAAGTTCAAACGAGATTCAAATACTAAAAAAAAGGTCAAACGCGCCCCAGTTGGGTTTTGCCCTCTCCGCTCTCAAAGGCTAGTTACGCCGCTGCATATGTGGCTTTCTTAATTTAATATTTTATTGTTTTATTTTGATACTCAACTTTAATATTTTATTTGAATGTTCGGTGCCATATCACGTGCAATTTCTGGATAGAATATTCTTTTATAAAAATATTGAAAACAATATTTGTGTGTGTTGTATTTATTAAAAATATTTAAATACTTAATAAATTTTATATTATAAATCAGCGGTTCCCAACCTTTTTTGATGTGCGGCCCACTTTTCCGTAAAAAAACCCTGATGCCCAGTGTAGGCCTATATATCTTACCCTATTAAAATTTTAAATATAAGCTTATATCAATACATACATATATTTCCGGTCCCATCATTAAATTGTGCTAGGTCTCATCTTTGGAAAAATTCGGGTCTAGTACTTTACTGATGTACTTTTTTTAGTTTATTCCATTTTTCTCCTAATTATCTTGAACGATTTCTTTCAAATTTTAAATATTTACTATTTCCGGTATAGAAAACAAATTTCATACAACAAATTCTATATAGCAAATATAGAATTATACATTGTGTTTAAAATATCACAACAAATCCTGGCTGGTCTACCCAACATCAATAATTTGAGTGCTAGTACTTTACCGGTGTACTTTTTTAGTTTTTTTTTCACTTTTCTCGAAATTTTCTTTACCGGTCTCTTACAGATTTTAAATATTTCCTATTACGATTAATCTCGTCTTTGGGAAACCCCGCATATTAGTACTTTACTGATGTACTTTTTTAGTTTTTCTAATTTTTTCAAAAATTCGCTTTGATATATTTGAAATTTTAAGTGCCAATATGAAATTAAGCTAGATTTTGTTCTTGGGATACTTCGAGTACTATTATTTTACTGATGTATAATACTTTTTAGTTTTTTTTTTTCAAATTTATCAAAAGAAAAATCCACCGAGCTCCAGCTCGGTCATCCTGGAACTATAATTTTATATAAATATATATAATTTTTATCTTTCCTCCGCGGTCCAGTTTCAATCAGCCCTCGGCCCACGGGTTGGGAACCACTGTTATAAATAAATAAATAAATAAATAAATATATTTAATATTTACTGAGTATCTTCTCATAGCACGAGTTATAGAGTCTTTAAAAAGTCGACTTTCAGAAATGATTAATCGATTCCGAAAATCGAAAAATATCAAGTTCGATTCCAAAATCGACTTTTCGAGCGTCTTTTCCATCCATGATCAAAAAAATCTTATCAACCATTAATCACAAAATGTGTAAATATTAAAAAAAAAAAATGTTTAAATATAAAACACATATGACATAGATGTTATCCAAGTGTTTTATTAACAGAAAGGACCATTTTTGAATTAGCGAGAAAAATAGTATATAAATATTTAAGTACGAAGATAAATACAATACGAGATTTATATATATATTCAAGTTAAATATTAACTTTTTTAAGAGAGAGTTTTAAAAAATATATTTTGTAAAAAAAAAAAATAAAAAACTGACTGAATCTTCTCTATTCTCATCTTCAATTAAAAAAAATAGGACTGAAAATAATATTTTTTTCCATTAGTGAAGTGAATCCCTCCCTCGGGATAATTAAGAAAATTAGCTCAATTATTATTATTTTTAGTCTATTCTATGATAACGATGTTAATAATAATGAATGGATCTTTATTTTAGACGGGGCAAAAATTCATCTGTAATTATTAAATAAATGAAGGCAGAGAGAGAGAGAGAGAAGAAAAAAAAAACTTTTTGTAATGATGTTATCGTTTTACGGCTAACTACCCCTTGAACGTAATAGTGGAATCAATTCAGAGGTCAAGTAACGAATTTAAAACCAAGGTATTATACCGACGAAAAACTTTGATTAATACAAAAAAAAATCTATATATATATAAAATAGCGGAGTGTCTTTATGAGGACGTTATGGTGTGGCAAGCACACAACACCCAACTTTTTATTACCGAAGGTACTAGTCACACCAGATGTTTTTATATGCAATAGTCTTCTTTATATAAATATTTTAAATTACTACTTACAAAAATACTGTACAAGAGATGATGGATGTCTTGGAGAAAATCTTACCTAGAACAAAAGAAAGAAATTTATTATTAAGCCTATTAATATATATATCGTAATAATATACAGTATTGGCTGGGTGCGCGATGGAAGCGCCAACTAGCGGTTGCAATTATGGTGGACTTTGTATGATGTCAAATAGGCTGGCTATCATTACGAAGAGTATTTTTTTTTTTTTTTTTTTTAACACTCACACTTTTTTCACATTCACACATTTCGGCAACTCAGGCCATATAAGACTTTTACGAAGCCCACGGGGCTTGGAGTAGTTGGTAGCGTGCCTACCTTCTATACCGAACGTCGCGGGTTCGGACCCCAGGTAGTCCGATAATTTTATTTAAGGCATTTGGATACCAAATGGCTTAAATAGAAATGCCAGGACCCCAAATAATAATATATATTCATAACGGTTATCGTCAAAAGTCTTAAATGGCCTATGTTGCCGAAAAGACTGTGTGGTGGTGTGTGTGAGTGTGAGTGTGAATGAGAAAAAAGTGTGAATGTTTAAAAAAAAAAAAAAAAGACTTTTATGATATCCGTTATTAATTAATATACATATTAGAGGTGCAGGCATTTTCTATTTTAAGCCATTTGGTATCCAAATGCTCCTGGGGTCCGAACCCGCGACTTTTGGTATACGAGGTTGGCACGCTAACCCCTACACCAAGCCCTGAGGGCATTACGAAGAGTAAATAAAAAATCTGGTGTGACTGGCGCACAGCACACAACTTTCTCTTACCTTCGGTAATCGAAAGTTGTGTACTGTGCTTGTCACACCAGATTTTTTGTGTCGAAATGTATTTAGTTTCCGACAGTAGGGTACATTCGATTTTCAAGATGTATGGTTTGGGGGGGTAATCTGGTGTGACTCGTCGCACAGCACACTATTTTTTCTTAATTTCGGTAATTTAAAAAAGTGCATTCTGTACTTGTTTGTCAGAATATAAATACACATCAAATTTTTAAGTATTAATTTTAAAAATTTTACATTAAAAATAAATTTTTTTGCGAAAAAAGGTATTTTTTTTCGAATCTCGGGGGGGGTAATTACCCCCTTTACCCCCCTTGTATCCGCCCTTGTACCATGGCAACCATTTCTCCTATCTTTTCTATGGAGTACAAGAGTAAAGTGGTCTTCAGAAGATTTCAATGACAAAATGAGAATATACATTTTATTGAGAATCTAAAAAATAATTGATTTTTGAATTAAAAAAAAAAAATCGTTGGAGCAAATTTAGAGAAAATAGAAAAAAACTGAAAAAACTACATCAGTAAAGTACTAGTACTCTTTGGTCGATTTTGTTTAAAAGCTTCGTGTCACGTCTCATGGGGGGTGCCTAACTTAAATATAAAATTTCAACCTCCTAGCTCTTTTTCGTTCTTGAGATATTTTTTGTTCACAGACACACAGACAGACAGACAGACCATGTCGCGTAAACGACTTTTTACTTTCTCAAGTACCCTATATATGAAATATATAGAGAGAGAAAGTATTGCGATCATGTCAAAAATTCGATGTCGAGATTTTGATGGATATACATGTTTTGAGGTCCCCTGAGTCCAAAAAAGTGGGTCCCGCAAATTGGTCTGTGTGTGTGTGTGTGTGTGTGTGTGTGTGTGTGTGTGTGTGTGTGTGTGTGTGTGTGTGTGTGGACAGATTTTAAGCATGAAGGAGTTGAGCTACCGGATTGAAATTTTATATTTAACTTAGGTACCTTTGAAGAATCTCAAAAATAAGCTTTTGAACAAAATCGGCCAAAAAGTACTAGTACTTTACTGATGTACTTTTTCAGTTTTTTTCGATTTTCTCAAAATTCCCTCCAAGGATTTTTTTTAAAATTCATAAATGAACTATTTTTTAGATGCTCTTTAAAATGTATATTCTCATTTTGCCGTTGAAATCTTCTGAAGACCACTTTACTCTTGTTCTTCATAGGAAAGATAGAAATGGTTGCCATGGTAACGGAATTTAAATCTTTTTCTTTTTATTAGATTAAAAATCAATTATTATTTAAATTCCCATTTATTTTTATTTTATTTGTGTCTTTAATTGTTTCAAAGAAAACATATATGTCTCTCTCTCACTTGCAAACATTATCGTCTCTCTCTACTCTTTTTAAATTCCCTTTCCACCTTATCTTCGCATAGGCCTAATGTTAATTTCCTATAGGGATTTGTATGTTAATTTCGATTCAAAAGGGGGTCCCCTTTAGAACTTTTTAGGCATTTAAAATTTTTTTTTCCAATTCTTATGAAATTTTGTATTTATTTACGATTCTATATTTTGTGTATAAAATGTCCAAATATGAGATTAAAATTTTGAAAATAACCATAGTTTATTTGAAGCAGTCAACATTTAAAATGCAAGTTTGAAACTAAGGTGCTATCGGAAACTAAAATATATCTCGACACAAAAAATCTGGTGTGACCAGCACGGTGCACAACTTTCTCTTACCGAAGGGTAAGAGAAAGTTGTGTGCTGTGCGCCAGTCACACCAGATTTTTTGGATTCAGGGGACCTCAAAACGTGAAGATCCATCAAAATCTCGACATCGAATTTTTGACATGAATCCAATACTTTATCTCTCTATATATATATATAACATATATATAGAGGTAAGAGAAAGGAAACAGGTGAATTTAATTTTTTTTTTTTTCCCAGTTCAGAATAAACTTTGAAAGGAAATTAAGAACGAGATCGAGATTAAATGGTTTTAATAAAAAAAGGCAATAAAATCTGATTAGCAATTTGAAAGAGAGCGAGAGAGAGAGAGGGTTTATTGAATCAACTTCTCTCCTGAGCGATGCTTGATAAACAAGATCAAAGGCTTTCAATCTATGGATTATAAACAAGAGTCACTTTTGTTTAAGAAAGGCACAAGAACTTAGTCAATAACTCTAACATCAGATCAACATCAATTCCCAATGATTGGAGGGTCAAAAAAAAAAAAAAAAACAATCTCTACCTCTGAGATGAGACAAAGAAATATAAAAGTGAAACTTCTTTACCCAAGGAGATCATTCATATATGGACCCTGTTACGCAATTGTGTGCCAAGCGCCAGGTACCGAGATTTGAGAAAATCAACATTAAAGTTTTTCTGATTTAAATTGTTTTGATTAGATTATATATCATTTTTTTGTCAATTGTGCACGTAAATACTGTAATTATTGCAGATATTCATAAATTATCTCTAAAAATACGATTAATTTAAAGAATTAAACAATAAAATATAAAAATTATTATTGCAAAATTCTCCAAGTCCAATTATATTTGTAAAAATGCTTCAAAGTCTCTTGACACATGACTGCAAATTAATCTATGCACTATTTATATTAATAAAATAATTTTAGGTTTATAATTCAAAAATTAATACGGAGATATTATTAAAGATCTTTTATGGTTATATTTAATACTAGTAGCATAGAAACTTTTTATCAAAATTACATTAAACAATTTTAAATAGTATTAATACAAAGTGATAACAAAATTTTCTCATCAATTAATTCCTGAATAATAACATGGAAACCGTCGATCAAAGTTATATAATAAATGAAATCGACTTAATATTATTTATTTTTTGTCTTTTCGAAATCGCATTAATGCTCATCTTCATTATCAGGAATAATATCAAATTAAGTACTACGAAACAACGTGTTAGGTACATAAATAATTTTTGCAAAATGTAAAATCCTGCATTAAAATATTGTAAAAATAATTTTAAGCTTTTACATTAAATATAAAGTTTTTTAGGACATATTTCAAAAAAAATACTATTAATTAGAGCATTCGAAACAATATTCCGTGCTTAACTGCTTTTCGAGATTTCACTTTTTACTTTCTCTTACCTATGTATATATGTAATATATATAGAGAGAAAGTATTGGATTCATGTCAAAAATTCGATGTCGAGATTTTGATGGATCTTCACGTTTTGAGGTCCCCTGAATCCAAAAAACTGGTTTTCGCGACATGGTCTGTCTGTGTGTGTGTGTGTGTGTGTGTGTCTGTGTGTGTTCAATTTTAAGCATGAAGGAATTGAGCTAGGAGGTTGAAATTTTATATTTAAGTTAAACACCCCCCGGGACCGGGAAAATAAGCTTTTAATCAAAATCGGCCAAAGAGTACTAGTACTTTACTGATGTACTTTTTCAGTTTTTTTTCGATTTTCTCAAAATTTGCTCCAACGATTTTTTTTAAAATTCATATATCAACTATTTTTTAGTTGCTCTTTAAAATGTATATTCTCATTTTGTGATTGAAATCTTCTGAAGACCACTTTACTCTTGTACTCCATAGAAAAGATAGGAGAAATGGTTGCCATGGTATCAAAATAAACATTTTGCCATACTTATAAATTTTACATCTTCAATTCAATTGTACCCTACTGCCGGAAACTAAATACATGTCGACACAAAAAATCTGGTGTGACAGCACAGTACACAACTTTCGATTACCGAAGGTAAGAGAAAGTTGTGTGCTGTGCGCCAGGCACACCAGATTTTTTGAAATACAATTAAAAAAAAAAAAAAAACTAAATTTATTTATTAGGAGATGATAATAATAATAATAAAAAAAAAGAAGGGAAGAATATAGCCCAAGTAGAAGTGTAAGTGGAAAGGAGATTAATGAAGAGAGATGTGCAGAGAGAGAGTGTTTTGGCTGGCTGGCTGGCAATACATAACGAACGAAACAAGATAATGCTAAGAAATGGTCTGAAGATGAAACCCTTTAGAGCTCTCTCTCTCTCTCTCTCTCTAGCTGTCGTGATGTCAACTTAGAAAAAGTTTAAATGGTGTTGCTAGGACATTTTGACCAAGAATTGTGGCTTTAATATTTGTAGAATTTTTCCTTTAGTTTGAACGAAGATAGAGAGAGAGAGAGAAAAAAGAAAAAAAAACAACGTCAGAATAATAGAGTTTATTAAATTAATGATAAATAGCCTATATGAAAATTTCTCTAGGGGTAATTCTCTTGCCCTTTAATCTTTAATTTTTTTTAAATTTAAAAATGAATATATTGTTATTATTAATCACATATTAATTAAGAAATGTTTAAAATAAGCTTAGATGATTTATTTAAAAATCAACTGTCAAATTAGCTCAGCATTCTTGCAATAGATGGCAGGCTAGTCTAACACCTGATCCCCTTATTTGGCCTATATCTAGTCTATATTTATATATTTTTATGCTTTTATAAAAGATACATAATATATAATAACATTTATAAAGTATTTATTGTTAAAAGATCAATGAAAATCAACCAAATGCATTAAATATTATTAGCTACCATTCTGACATCTCTTGGCAAATTTTTGAATTACTTGATATTTGGGCATACTTTTTATGACACACAACGCCATCTTAGCGGGAAAAACATGCATAACACCTTCGCTCCCGTAGCCCCTTAATATATGATGTAAACACTAACTAATAGATTAACACATGTATATGTATTATGTATACCCCAATGACGTAACGTTCGCCCCCGCAGACCCCGCGATACGGGGGGCCCCGGACCTTGGGGAGCCCTCGTGCCGGGCCGGGCTAAAAAATTGTAGCTCTGATAAAAACGGAAAAATTTAGATTAAAAAAAAAATAATAAAAATTTCTCTTTGAGAGGGCCCTGGGCCCTCAGGGCTCCGATAAAGACGGAAAAATATAATGAATGGTTCAGGGATATACGGTATTTTAAAAATATTTTTTGTATGGTCTAATAATAATGGGGTCCGAAATAAAATTTGCGGGGGGGGGGGGGGGGCCAGCTAAAAAACGTTACGCTAGTGGTATACCCCAAAAACCTCAAAAGGAGTTAAGGGAAAAAAATGGAATCAAAAATATAAGAGAAAGTAAGCTTTCAAAACAAACAGTTCAAATTTGTCTGTTTAGGCAGAATACAAAACAATTTATTTAAATTATTATAAAAGTTTTATTTAAGATTTTTTACAACAAAATAAAGAGGGAATATGAGGCTAGAAGCAACTATTCAATATAATAAACGAGAATAAATTAATTAACGAGGTTTTGCTCTTAGGGCATACAAGTAAATTAGTATTAATTAATATTTGCAATCTACACATAAATACAATATAACTATATTAATACAAACTATATTAATTAATCTCAAACAATTTATATAAATATTAAAGCAGTTTCAAAATAGAATGGGGGGATATTTGATTTCTATTATATAACAAAATTATTTCTGATCATTTGACCATTAATTATTTCCTAATAAATGGAGATGAATTCCCCAACAGTACATTTATATTATTAATTATTATTAGTCTAGCGTTTGTATGTATATATGGACCCCGTTATGCATTAGTGTGTCAAGCGCCAAAAAAATTCAAAATTGAGTTAAGCTAGTATTTTTAATGAAATATGTCCTAAAAAAATTTATATTTAATGTTACTAGCACAATTGACAAAAAAAATTATATATAATCCATTGAAAACAAAAAACTTTAATGTTAATTTTTTCAAAACTCAAGCTTGACACACTAATGCGTAACAGAGTCCATTTAGGAGTATATATACTTGGTAGGTATATATTAATCCACCAGAGAGTGATTGGACAACTGATGCTGAAATTCCACTTTTTCAGCAGATTTAGCAAAAAAGTCCGAATTTTAAGTCAAATTTTAGATCCAGAGAATGACGTATAAAATAAAACTCAAAGATACAAGATTACCGTATTATTATACGAGCGTATTTATTCTTTCAATTTTGTCAAAAAAAAAAAAAAGAAAATTAAATTCAGAATGTGGATTTTTTTGATAAGATTCTCCGTTTATGAACTAAAACGTTTCACGTATGAGTAGTTTTATTTCAATATCCAATCCACCCAATTGACTCAATTTTCTCTCTTTTCACACCTCCCATTGAATATGGAAGTCTAAAATAACCTAGTGTTTAATTTGTATATTTAAGGGGGAGTAGGAGCTAAGTTGCTCGCATGTTTTTGCCGATAATGTCTTAAAAACTAAGCAAAAAAAAAAAAAAAAACCTATTAGGAAAATTTGCCAAGAGATGTCAGAATGGTAGCTAATAATATTTAATGCATTTGGTTGATTTTCATTGATCTTTTAACAATAAATACTTTATAAATGTTATTATATATTATGTATCTTTTATAAAAGCATAAAAATATATAAATATAGGCTAGATATAGGCCAAATAAGGGATCAGCTGTTAAACTAGCCCTGCCATCTATTGCAAGAATGCTGAACTAATTTGACAGTTGATTTTTAAATAAATCATCTAAGCTTATTTTAAAAATTTCCTTAATCAATATGTGACTAATAATAACAATAAATTCATTTTTAAATTTAGAAAAAATTAAAGATTATTGAGACAGATTGTTTTTTTGTATTTGCTTGATAACAAAAAAATTAATTACGATAATTTCTTTAATAAGTGATTAAAAAAATTATAGCTCAATGTCCCAACAAATCTCTTCATGAATTTAATTCATTAAAAAAAAACCGCATTGAAAATTCCTTCTATTAGTCTAGTTTTTTACTTTCTTACCTCTATATATATGTTAATATATAGAGAGAGAAAGTATTGGTTTCATGTCAAAAATTCGATGTCGAGATTTTGATGGATCTTCACGTTTTGGAGGTCTCCTGAATCCAAAAAGTGGTTTTCGCGACATGGTCTGTCTGTCTGTCTGTCTGTCTGTCTGTCTGTCTGTCCTGTGTGTCTGTGAACAAAAAATATCTCAAGAACGAAAAGAGCTAGGAGGTTGAAATTTTATATTTAAGTTAGGCACCCCCATGGGACGTGACACGAAGCTTTTCAACAAAATCGGCCAAAAAGTACTAGTACTTTACTGATGCAATTTTTCAGTTTTTTTTCGGATTTTCTCAAAATTTGCTCCAACGATTTTTTTTTATAATTCAAAAATCAATTATTTTTTAGAGCTCTTTCAAATGTATATTCTCATTTTGTCATTGAAATCTTCTGAAGACCACTTTACTCTTGTACTCCATAGAAAAGATAGGAGAAATGGTTGCCATGGTAACAAAATATAAACATTTTGCCATACTTATAAATTTTACATCTTGAAAATCGAATGTACCATACTGTCGGAAACTAAATACATGTCGACACAAAAAATCTGGTGTGACAAGCACAGAACACAACTTTCGATTACCGAAGGTAAGAGAAAGTTGTGTGCTGTGCGCCAGTCACACCAGATTTTTTAAAAGTACGTTTAGACGTCGCTCCTGAAACACCCCTTAAATTCTCTTGCGGTTTCACTTTATTTATTTATTTTAAACTTTAACAAATCATTTTCTTCTTTCTTCCTCTTCTTCTCTCTTCTTTACTTTGTCTCGTGGATCTGTCTTGCCCAGTTTGTCAGATTTTTTTCTATTTTGCCCCTTAATATTGTCCAAAACTGTAACTATACCCTCCTACCTTCTTTTCCCATGTCTTCGTCTCCTCATCCAGTCGTCCGTCTAGTTCTTCACACTCCCATACATGTTCTATTGTCTCTGTCTCTTTTCTGCAGCCTCTGCATTGTCTGTCTCCGTATGTCATGTCTCTTAGAAAGTTCCCACTTCTTAATCTTGTCCACCATGTCTTTTCCCCCATTTTTTGTCTTCCAGGTACGGACGGTTCTCTTCCCAAGTGTGTCTCGATGTTCTTGTAGTATTTGCAATAGCTTGATTTGTCTATTGCCCTCCAATCCAGTTGTAGTTCTTGCTCAATTGTCTTCTCTAATGTTTCTTCCATTTTCGACACCGCTTGTTCGTCGTCTTCCTCTCTTACTGCGCCGATCAGGTCCGGGTTTCTCCAGAGTTTGCTGCCCTCACCAAATTTTTCGCCCACTGTGTTGGGCTTCTGGTTGTCCATGTCTTTCA
>JAKCPI010001724.1:0-12424 GCA_023213315.1 Euborellia annulipes | reverse complement strand
CGGCGTCTCGGGATGTGACTAAGAGTTGTCCAGATAAATGTATTTTAATTAATTATGAAAAAGAGTTTTTATTTTTTATTTTAAATATTTGATTAATATATTTTTCAATTATTTACACCCTAAGGAAGCGTAATTTTAAATTTTATTAAAATCGAATGAAAAATAAATTTCAGGGGGGTCAGGGGGGTGATTGAACTTTCTGATGTCTAAAATACCATTTTTCAATTATTTACACCCTAAGAAAGCAACATTTTAAATTTTATTAAAATCGAATGAAAAATAAATTTCAGGGGGGTCAGTGGGGTAATTGAACTTTCTGGGGTCTAAAATACCATTTTTCAATTATTTACACCCTAAGAAAGCAACATTTTAAATTTTATTAAAATCGAATGAAAAATAAATTTCAGGGGGGTCAGTGGGGTAATTGAACTTTCTGGGGTCTAAAATACCATTTTTCAATTATTTACACCCTAAGAAAGCAACATTTTAAATTTTATTAAAATCGAATGAAAAATAAATTTCAGGGGGGTCAGTGGGGTAATTGAACTTTCTGGGGTCTAAAATACCATTTTTCAATTATTTACACCCTAAGAAAGCGTCATTTTAAATTTTATTAAAATCGAATGAAAAGTAAATTTCAGGGGGGTCAGTGGGGTAATTGAACTTTCTGGGGTCTAAAATACCATTTTTCAATTATTTACATCCTAAGAAAGCAACATTTTAAATTTTATTAAAATCGAATGAAAAATAAATTTCAGGGGGGTCAGTGGGGTAATTGAACTTTCTGGGGTCTAAAATACCATTTTTCAATTATTTACACCCTAAGAAAGCAACATTTTAAATTTTATTAAAATCGAATGAAAAATAAATTTCAGGGGGGGGTCAGTGGGGTAATTGAACTTTCTGGGGTCTAAAATACCATTTTTCAATTATTTACATCCTAAGAAAGCAACATTTTAAATTTTATTAAAATCGAATGAAAAATAAATTTCAGGGGGGTCAGTGGGGTAATTGAACTTTCTGGGGTCTAAAATACCATTTTTCAATTATTTACACCCTAAGAAAGCAACATTTTAAATTTTATTAAAATCGAATGAAAAATAAATTTCAGGGGGGTCAGTGGGGTAATTGAACTTTCTGGGGTCTAAAATACCATTTTTCAATTATTTACACCCTAAGAAAGCAACATTTTAAATTTTATTAAAATCGAATGAAAAATAAATTTCAGGGGGGTCAGTGGGGTAATTGAACTTTCTGGGGTCTAAAATACCATTTTTCAATTATTTACACCCTAAGAAAGCAACATTTTAAATTTTATTAAAATCGAATGAAAAATAAATTTCAGGGGGGTCAGTGGGGTAATTGAACTTTCTGGGGTCTAAAATACCATTTTTCAATTATTTACACCCTAAGAAAGCGTCATTTTAAATTTTATTAAAATCGAATGAAAAATAAATTTCAGGGGGGTCAGTGGGGTAATTGAACTTTCTGGGGTCTAAAATACCATTTTTCAATTATTTACATCCTAAGAAAGCAACATTTTAAATTTTATTAAAATCGAATGAAAAATAAATTTCAGGGGGGTCAGTGGGGTAATTGAACTTTCTGGGGTCTAAAATACCATTTTTCAATTATTTACACCCTAAGAAAGCAACATTTTAAATTTTATTAAAATCGAATGAAAAATAAATTTCAGGGGGGTCAGTGGGGTAATTGAACTTTCTGGGGTCTAAAATACCATTTTTCAATTATTTACACCCTAAGAAAGCAACATTTTAAATTTTATTAAAATCGAATGAAAAATAAAAAAAATAAAATTTTAGGGGTGGGGGGGGGGGTGGGGGCGCAGAGCGGAAAAATCTTTTCAAATGTCGAATTGTTAGGGGGAGGAAGAGTTTTTATTTTTCATTTTAAAGATTTGATAAATATATTTTTCATAAAGCGAGTTAGATCCTGTTTTCCAATGCTTTGCTATGGGGTAATTGATAACCCCCAAAAAGGGGGGGGGGTTCCCTACCCCTAATTCGATATAATGATAGCCTAAAACCACCCCCGGAAAATTCCCTACCCATTAAAAAAAAACTCCATGAAAATCGGTCCAGTAGTTTCGGAGTCTATGCGTTACAAACAGACAGACAGACAGACAGACAGACAGACAGACAGACAGACAGACAGACAGACAGACAGACAGACAGACAGACAGAGATTGTCTTTTATATAATAGTATAGATTAATTCATATAAAATGAAACTATTGTGATATTCGAGTTCTAAGTTAAGTTCTTATAGTCAGACCCCGAGCAAAAATATATCATTATCGGAAACGCCCGTCCTTCATGTGAACATACCATCGATTAATCGATCATTCAATAGGTTATTTCAGATAGCTGATGAAAGATGTCTTAAAATAATCATGCAGTGATTGAATATTTAATAATATGTTGTAACAACTTTAGTATTTCCCAGATTATTATTTAATATTTATATTTAAGAATTTTATATAACTAAATAACGATGAATGATTTTGGTCGGTACCTTTAGGGCTTAAAAATTAAAAAAATTTGATTGATAGCTTGTTTAGTATATCAAATATAATTTGTCAAAATTCGATATAACAATATTCATTGATCAAATAATTTACTTTAATTTTCAGTTTATTTAATAATATTTATTTGAAGGGGACGTAACCCAAAGCATATGATTTGATTTTCGACCTACGTTATTTTTTTATAAGTTTTAATATACCTTTATTGATATAAATGTAAAATTAGCGGAACTTCAATTAAAATCTATTTATAGTTTATCTCTAATTATCATGTTTAATTGCATTGATTATTAAGAGAATTTGTTAAGATTGATATTAATTAACTTTTGAATTTTATAAATATTTATCTTTGAGCGTTGGTTGAAAATTCCATCTTTTTCAAACAAAGCTCTACTTAAGGCCGCTTCACACGGAGGGTTTTCTTGTTATATCGCATACGATATGACGTCATTTATGACCATAGCTTCTGATTGCATGGGTTTTTGGCTGATTCCGCATGGCTGATTCCGCATGTTCTATTTTTTTGCATGCCTTTTTTCCAAACCAATCAGAGTCGGATTTTTCACGTCATCTAACATGGCTGATTTTAACCAAAAGTGATACTGCTGGCTCTGCTTGCAGTGAGGTCATATCGCATGCAATGTACCTGAAAACCCTACGTGTGAAACGGCCTTTAGTTAATATTTGTGCTATTCCACCATCTTAGGAGGTTGCCGCCTAAGCAGGCGCCTTGAATTGCGACTCAGTCTCAATCGGACTTACTAGATGGCAGGATCTTTTTCGTGTCAATGAATTTCTATTTTCATTAGTATAATAGGCGGATGCTAGATGTTTTGTTTACTATTTTTGTTTATTATTTTTGACTAATGGCTTTTTTTGAGTTTCACGAGAGTAAAAAAGTATTAACACAAATTTAAATACTCGATATATTTCCAGTGGCGTAGCAAGGAGAGTCATAATGCCCCGGGCGCTACTTACAAAGGGGCGCCAAATGGTCCTCGAAACAAAAAATTGATGGATAATTTTTATTTTTATTATAATTAATTTCTAGAAAATATATTTTAAATTTAGTGCGAGTGTAATATAATAATTTTGTATATTTTATATATAATATTATATGGTTTCCGAATGGGGGGGGGGGGGGGGCGCTGAAAACGTATTGTGCCCCGGGCGCGAGTTAAGCTCACTACGCCACTGTATATTTCTTCTTCTTCTCCTTTGTTCAAAATGTTTCACTTGAAACCCACACCGCAATCCTTAAATTTAAAATGCTTTCTTCCTTCGTGCAGGTTATTTTAATTTTTCATACACAAATATTTTAAATCTTAATTTTGAGATAATTTTGATTAGGCTAATAGACTGTCAAAATCGCTTGAGAAAGAAAATAATTTCAAAAAGACGGTAAATATTTGATGTTAATCGTTTTTTTAAGAAACGCATATCCATCCCATTTCCTTTTATAAATTCATTAACTATATTATTAAATGAGATTTTTCCATACTAAAATAAATTAATTTCTTAGTATTCGTTAGTGTTTTAAATGATGAATTATAAAGTCAAAGTCCTCCCTGCTTTAACCACAAAATGAATCATTTCTCTTCCATTTATATACAGGAAACTTCTAAAATCATTTGATTTTTTTTTTATTAATTAAAAAACATATAATCAATATTTATTTACTCAAATAGTCGAAAAATCAGTTATCGCAGCGAATCGAGCTACATATCCTTTAATTTGAACTCAGGATTACCTCTAGATCATTTGCTCACGGGCCCACATCTTGTGGGTACGTGGATGGCGACCACGAGCTACCCGAGCTGGGACTGGCAGTCCTTCTTTCTGCTCTTTACATGTCTGTCTCTTCCTTCTATATTTTCAACAGGCGTCAGTCCGTGCGACGGGCCTGCCTGTTATATTTCTTCTTGTCGCAAAAAAAAACATTCCGCCGACCACGGACTGCGGGAATAAGGCTAAGAAAGAAGAAGATTACCTCTAGATCACAGCAACTCACTTAGATATTTGAGTTGATCAGGATTAGTAATTTAGATTGTGTCCTTTAGTTGGTCTGATCTAGAGGTAGTGATATCTGTTCTACACTGAAGATACTTTTTTCTGCTAACTCTTGGGTCATTAAGTCCCACTACTGACAAAAATGTCATGCCGCTTTTGTTTTTCGGCAGTACCAACCTTTAAAAGATACGTGTGACATTCATTTCAGTCGTTGTGGATTAGAACGATTTACATTTGCACCCCCCATATTCACCAGATCTGGCCCTATCTGACTTCACCTATTCCCAGATCTTAAAAAGATGTTCCTCGGAAAGAGATGATGAGGTTATAGCCTATTTTTAGGCCAAGGAAAGAGTTCTATAAGAAAGACATAGAAAGTTTTTAAGTGATAGAATGATTGTATCGTTATGGATGGTGTCTATATTGACTAATAAAGTACAATATTGCAAAAAAAAAAAAATGATGTGTTTTTACTGTAATATGAGTATAACAGTTACATTTTTCATCATAGGTGTAAGATTACAAGGAAAAGAACCGGATACAAGAGAGAGCAATGTTTTTATTAGCAAAAGGAATAAATCAATAATTTTACAAAATAGAAACCGGTGTATATAAATAACGAATATAAATATCAACATAAACATATACATGTATTTTCCTACATTTCTCCCCCCTTAAGAGGAGAAACATTGTTTCGATCTTGAACTTAAACTTTAAGGCTTCTTAAGGACAATTTTCATTTTAGCAACATTTTCATTTTCATTTCTTCAATCTTGACGATCTTCTTAATTTTTCAGGTTCCTCTACACTTTCCTCATTCATTTTTCGCTCAGTCAAAACACTTGCTTCATCCTCCAAAGCTCTTCTTAATTGGTCAGCATGTTTCCTTTTAATGACTTCACCAACCTTCACCAAATAAGAATATCTTCCATTCCTTTTGAACACTCTTCCTTCCTCAAACCCCTTTCCATTTGTTCTTGCTACCCATACTCTCTCTCCCTCCAAAAATGACCGATCCTTTGTATTTCTGTCATAGTACATTTTTTGTTTAAATAAGGATTCCTGAATATTTCTAGACACATCTGGTTTCATCAAATCCCATTCAGTACGAATCCTTCTCCCAAATAACATATCACTTGGAGTTCTTCCTGTGGTTTTATGAATAGAATTTCTATAAGAAACCAGGAACTCTTGCAAACGGGTGTCCAAGTCTTTATTTTCTCTTCTAGAACCAGACATTCGCTCTTTAAACGTTCGTACTGCTCTCTCTGCAAGGCCATTTGACTTTGGGTGATATGGTGTAACCCTAATATGACTTATTCCCTTCGAAGCACAAAAATCATGAAAAACCTTGCTAGTAAGTTGCGGACCATTATCCGACACTAAAATCTTCGGCAAACCAAAACGAGTGAAAAGCTCTTTTAACGATTTAACTACTCTATCGGTTGTAATGTCAATCATGGGAATTACTTCCATCCATTTACTGAAAGCATCTACCAGGATCATCCAATATTTCTGCTCAAACGGACCAGCAAAATCTAAATGAAGACGTGTCCATGGCTCTTCAGGAACGTTCCAAGAGTATAATGGAACACAACTCTCTTGCGGCCGAGATTCCTGACATCTTCTACATCCTTTAACGTAAAATTCAATATCCCGATCCACATTAGGCCACCAAATGTAAATTTTCGCCAAAGAACGCATAGCCAACACCCCAGGATGACCTAAATGGAGTTTACTCAGAGCTTTATTCCTTAACATAGAAGGAATTACAATTCTTCCCTTCCAAAGGAGAATCCCCTCTTCAAAAGAAAGCTCTAATCTTTTCTCATAGAACGTTTCCATCTCCTTAGGAATATTTGCTTTATTCGCCGGCCAGCCTCTCTCAACAAACGCAACAATTTTCGCCAACAAAGGATCACTTAAAACATTTTTTTTAATCAAATCCTTTGTTAATTCTAAATCTTCAAGTCGAATATGAAGTAACTGAGTTCCGTCCGGTTTAGCCATCTTTTCCAAAAGAGAAGGTGCTCCAGAATCCACGGGTAATCTAGAAAGAGAATCTGCAGGAGTATTCTCTTTACCGCTCTGATATTTAATCGAATATTTAAAAGTGCTTAACGTCAATGCCCATCTCGTTAACCGATTAGCAGCCATTTTTGGAATCTCTCTCTTCTCACCCAATATTCTTTCAAGCGGCTTATGATCCGTCTTTAAAGTAAAATGACGCCCATACAAATATTGATAAAATTTTGTTACAGCAAAAACAATAGCAAGCGCCTCCTTGTCCAACGCTGAATATTTCTTCTCCACAACATTTAAAGTTTTTGAAGCATACGCTATTGGTCTCTCTGTGCCATCTTCCATTGCATGGAATAAAACGGCCCCAACACCAACGTCACTCGCATCAGTTGCTAAAATCAACGGCTTAGTTGGATCATAATGAACTAAAGTGGACGAGGATGATAAAACATTCTTTAAACTATTAAAAACGCTGGTATGACGATCCAACCAACACCATTTAGCCCCCTTTTTCAGCATATCATACAGAGAAACACATTTACTTTGAAGATTCGGCACGAACTTACTATAATAATTTACCGCACCTAAAAACGACCTCAACTCCTTGACATTCTTAGGAATTGGCATATCTTGAATCGCCCTAATTTTTTCCCTATTCGGACGAACACCATTCTTATCTAAAACATGTCCTAAATAAACGACCGAATCTTGAAACCATTTACATTTATCCTCTTGAATACGAACCCCTGCTCTACTTAAACGATCCAAAACAGTTTGAAGATTAAACAAATGTTCTTCCTTTGTACTACCCGTAACAATGATATCGTCCAAATAACAGGCAACAGAACTAATCCCTGACAAAATTCTATCCATCGTTTTTTGAAAAATCGCCGGAGCGAAACATACCCCAAAAGGAAGTCTCTTATAACGGAAATAGCCCTTATGAGTAGCTATAACCAAAAACTTCCTTGAACTTTCCTCAACCTCCATCTGAAGGTAAGCATCTTTAAGGTCAATAACTGAAAAACGTTGACCACCTCGAAGCTTAGCAACGATTTCCTCAAATCTTGGCATAGGATGTTGGTCTACGAAAATAAACGGATTAATCGTAACTTTAAAATCGCCACATATCCTAATATTGCCATTACTTTTCATAGCAACTACAATTGGAGAAGCCCATTCAATGGCCATAGTCGATGAGTCTATCGGCTCCAAAATATCATTCTCCATAAGTCTAGTTAACTCACTCTCAACTTGCTTCTGCAAAGCAAAAGGAACTGGACGAGCACGAAAAACTTTAGGAATTGCATCAGGTTTTAAATGTATCACGGCCTTCTGTATCAAAATTTTTCCCAAACCAGGGACAAATAAATTCGAAAATTTCTTAATTAATCTGGTAACATCTTGATCCAACTGGACGTCGACCCCAGCCGATCTGTGATCGGATATAGAACACAAAATAGCACCCTGAGGTAAAGAAAGACCAAAAGCCAAAACCCAATCTAGGCCAAAAAGTGGAATGTCACTGCGTGATACAACACAAACTGACAAATTTAATTTCTTTTCAAAAGCTTCCACCGTAACTCGCATTTTACCCAGAGTTTCAATACTAGAGCCCGCATAAGCTATTAAATTCGCTATCGGCTTCAAAACAGGCGAACCCATATCCCTCCAAATCTTTTCACTAATTACTGAAACTGCGGCCCCAGGGTCATAAAGCATTTGTAAATTTGAATTGTTAACAATAACATTTAAAATCACTCTTTTGTACGTATTGCCAATAGAACCGATAACATTTAAATCACTTTCACAAGAACTAACTTCACATTTTTCAACTCTATCCCCTTCACAATTCGATTTAACCTTAACATTATTGGCTTGATTATTAAAATTCGTAAATTTAAAACATACACTAGCAAAATGATTCTCTTTATTGCATTTAAAACACTTCTTTCCTAGCGCTGGACAAGAGCTCCGAGTGAATTATTGTTAGGGAGAAGGATTCGAACGGAGTGGGATTTGATGAAACCTGATGTTTCTGAAAATATGCGGATATCTTTATTTAAGCAAAAAATGTATTATGACAGAAATGTGAAGGATCGGTCATTTTTGGAAGGAGAGAAAGTATGGGTATCAAAAACTAATGGAAAGGGTTTTGAAGAAGGAAGAGTTTTGAAACGAAATGGAAGATATTCTTATTTAGTGAAAATTGGTGAGGTCGTTAGAAGAAAACATGCTGATCAATTAAGGGGGGCTTCGGAGAATGATGTGGAAGTTTTGCCTGGACAACAAGTGAATGAGGAAGAACCTGAAAAATTAAGAAGATCATCAAGATTAGAAGAATTAAGAAGATCCTCAAGATTGAATGTATGAAATGTCGCTAAGAAGTTTGAATTAATTTGATACAATCTTTCTCCTCTTAAGGGGGAGAAATGTAGGATAACTACAAATATTATTATTTATATTTTTATTTGTATACATCCGTTTCTATTTTGTGAAGTTATTGATATTATTCCTATCGTGAATAAAACATTGCTTTCTCCTGTCACTAATCTATTTTCTTGTAAGATTACTTTGCTACCCAAGAACAAATGGAAAGGGGTTTGAGGAAGGAAGAGTGTTCAAAAGGAATAAATCAATAATTTTACAAAATAGAAACCGGTGTATATAAATAACGAATATAAATATCAACATAAACATATACATGTATTTTCCTACAATAGGCGCGTTTATGATTAATATACAATAATTACAAACAATGTTTTTCTTGATTATTTGGTTCATATTCTTTTTAATGATGAATTTTTTTTATATTTATTAACCGTTTCTGGATTGGATCATGAAATATTATTTGGGCCATGCCAATCCCAGCCACTTTCAAGAGTCGTCACGATAAAATCCTGAGTCCTGGCGATTTTTGTTTTCTTCTATTTCATTCCGTTTTCTATCAGACTTACATTCATTTAACTTTATCTCCATAATTTTTGATATTAAATGTTTCAACCACCTTCACGGGTGTACCTGGATAGATTCCCGAACCCAAACTTCTTCTTTCATTACTAAAATTCTATTTTCATTTGTTTTTCTTGACCTAGTGTACCCAAAGTACCTCCGTTTTTTTCTCTGCTCGAGTTCTAATTAACGAGTGCTTAAGGTTCGTTTTCCAAACAAATCCATATAAAATACGGAAAAGATAAAAAAAAAAAAAATGTGTTCACTTAAAATGCTATATGGTCTGGAAATATAGATGAAAGAAAAATGAACTCCATTTAAGATGGTTTATTTTATTTTTTTCGAGATTTTACATTCACATTTATCAAGCGATGATCATTTCGTGTCACGCCTTGTGACTTTTTTTTTGGATGTTAATGTTTTTAACACCACTATATATCATCTTATTATTTTGTTAACGATTTTACAACCAAAATCTTAAGATTTGAGAAATTATTTTTCAATTATCAATATCTATATATATATAAGTTTGATTTGAATTATTGATTCTAACCTTTCTCTATTTGAGGCTGATGGTTACATTTATAATTACATTTGTTGTGTATATTAATACATGCGTATTAATTCCTTAATTAACTAGTACTTTACTGAAGTACTTTTTATTGATTTTCTCAAAATTCGCTCCAACGATTTTGATTAAAATTAATAAATCAATTATTTTTTAGATTCTCTTTAAATATACATTTTAGTATATTCTCATTTTGCCTTTGAAATCTTTTTAAGCATAGTACTTATAGGAAAGATTGGAGAAATGGTTGTCATGGTAACAAAATATAAATATTTTCCCATATTTATAAATTTTACAACTTGAATTCAAATATACCGTACTGTAGGAAACTAAATATATGTCGACACAAAAATCTGGTCTGACTGGTCACACCAGATTTTTTCCAATTTTCATGAAATTCACTCTAATGATATTGAATAAAATTAAAAAACTAATTATTTTTTAGGTACTATTTAAAATGTATACTCTTATTGATTAAAGCACACTTTAATCTCCTACTTACTACTATAGGGATAATAGAATAGTTGCCATGGTAACAAAATATTGAATTTTTTTATATTATGCATCTTGAATTCTAATGTACCATACCACCGGAAAAATAAATATGTTTTACAAAAAGTCTGGTGTGACTACCGCAGACTACGACTTTCATTTACCAAATGTAAGAGAAAGTTCACACTTTTTTCTCATTCACACTCACACTCACACACACATTCACACAGTCTTCTCGGCAACACCAAGACCATTTTAAGACTTTAGACGATAACCGTTGTAATTATATATATATTTAGGGGTTCAGGCATTTCTATTTAAGCCATCTGGTATCCAAATGGCTTAATAAAATCATCCGACTGCCTGGGTCCATTCCCGCGACGTTTGGTAAGAGAAAGTTATCTGCTATGCAATCAGTCACTTCAGACTTTTTCAATTTTCTCAAAGTTCACTTCAACATTTTTTTCAAATTTTAAATATAAAATATTTTTCGATATAGGCCCTACAAAAAAATTGTGATAGGCCTTGTCTTTAAAAATTCGGATACTAGTAATTTACTTTTTTTTTCAAATTCCGAGCCGGCCCCGAACTTAAACAAAATTGATGGTGGCAAAATTGGCTGCAAAAATTGTTAATTAAAATAAATAAGAAATTAAAAAAATCATATTTTAAATTTTATTGTGCAAACGAATAAATTTTTAATTTAAAATGAATGGTATATTAAACGAAAATTAAAAAAAATAGCTGATTTGATACGTTAAAATAAAGTGAAATTTAATTTAAACAAAAAAAAGATTAATTCACTCCGTTCTTTTATCAAGAATTTAAAATTTTTTATTCATGAATTTCATTTTGTTCTTTTTTTTTTCTCTGTAATGTTTTAATTATTTAAACACTCTTTCATTTTTTTTAAATAAACCCAAAAAGAATAAAAAACTAACACTGAAGGGAAAATTGTAAATAGCGACATGTCCAATTGAATGTGACAAAAAAAGGAAGGACTGGGAGAATCAAATTTCGAGCTAGTACTTTGAACCAATTGAATTGATGAACAATTCATTCATTCATTCATAAAACGGATGTCGAAGTGTTCAAAAAGCAGTCAGGCCATTTTTTTCCAACATTAGTACAATCAACACAAAACGTAGATATTTTGGAAGCATTTTGTAAACAAAAAAAAAAATTGATTATTACAAAATATATTAGAAATATCATCTAAAGAAATATAAAATTCTCTTGTGCCCAAAATAGGCGACAAGAATTCCTATGATAAATGGTACTTCATTACGTGAGTCAATATTAGACAAAAAATTTTAAAACTAATTTGCCTCACGTGAACAGGAATCAAAGATAGAAAAATTTTTATTCGAAAAAATTATAAATAGTAAAAAAAAAAAATGAAAGCCATGCAAGGGTACAAACATTATTAAAATAATATTAACTTTTAATTAGTGCTACATTTTGACAGTTGTTAATTGAATTGATATCAGATTCGTTGTTGCATGAACAGGTTAGGTTGACCCCGTGTTCCTTATAGATACGTATCTCGAAATTGTTCCCTAATTAAAAATTCAATTTGTTATCTAAATACAAAATTATAAAAATGGACCCGATGGTCTCAGATGCCTTAAATAAATTTTAAAAAATAAATAATTTAGTTTCTTTTTGCGTGGCATAATTAAGTTCCCATCTGGGAGCTAGAGCCTTAAGTATATGGTATATAGCGAAATAATTTTAATGACCGTAAAATACGGATTTTATTTTACTGCTTTTATTTAATTATTTCACTATATCTCCTTATATCTCTATAAGGCTCTACCTCCCAGGTGGGGACAT